>LUCH01001317.1:92744-104232 GCA_013368495.1 Paragonimus heterotremus
ATCAAAACGGTACACAAGCCCGTGCACCTCGCCAAGGTAGCAGTATAGGTCGGGGATATCTGACCATTGGCACGGATCTCTGATCTGCTGCTGCTGATCATATTTTTTAAGCCCAGAAACATAAAATGTTACCGTAAGAAACATGAAAGTTTCCTGCCAATCTTTTTACGTCAACCGGTTTTGAACAGAGTATCAAAAACGGTATCTGCTGGACGAATGTGCTGCTGAAATCTCTGTGTGCTATTGAGCATACACATTGATATTATTACGGCGCGACTGTCACTACTCGTTGTCTCAAGTTTCATATGTTAACCTGGGGCTTGAGTCTCTGAGTCCTTTTGGACTCAAATGATACAGGTTAATGATCACGGGCAGCTGTGAGGTCTTGGCTTCTTACATCAGTCCACCGCATCATTTATTAGACTGTTTACGTCGGCTCCCGTGACATGCATCACAAAAAGTTTTTATGCCTACAGGAGTGAATCACCACTTCCCTAATTTTGTCGCGTTGTCTAGGGTAATGTTTTTCTTAAGGCATTAGAACACTTTTCTCACTCAACGTCAAACGTTTCTCCTGGATTACCGACTGACCACGCCATATCTTTATCTGCACCCTAGTTTGGTAACTCAGGCGGACCTTTGGTAAACCTATTCGGTGAAGTCATTGGTGTAAATTCCATGGTCGCTGGAACGGGTGTCGGATTTGCAATTCCAGTCGATCAGGTCCGCAAATTTGTCCAGTTGGCTTTGCAAGCAGCCTCTCGTGCCAGAAGCACACCGTCAACCACAACAAGCAGTAACGCTCTTTTATTCACCGAATCAGGCACTTATCCGAACGGAGGTCCACAACGCCGTTACCTGGGCCTTGTGATGCGGACGCTCACTCCGGAGCTCGCATTTGAATTGGCCTCTCGTGGTGGACCACAATTCTTGGACGTGACCGAGGGCGTCCTCATCCACGCGGTAATGCGCCATTCTCCGGCCCAAAAGTGAGTCACTTAGGGTTTTTATTTTTTTGAATACGTTGATCGAAACAACATCCAGCTTCCGCTTTTTAGGCGTTGTTCGCCCAGCCAATTTGACAACCTGAAGAAGTCAAAATTTTAGAGATTCCACCAGGAGCTATTTCGGTATTATATTAAGTCAGTAATGCATAATCTTCGACCCGTTGCCTACTGCGAAATTTGTTCGGATCAACACCACTCCTAATAATGCGCCTGACGGCGCTTTATGACCTCTTCATTGAAGAACTAACTTTTGCATCGCTAGTAGAAACCGCTTAGTCAAACAGTTGGTTAGTCTCTCCGATGGAATAATTGATCCAAGTTTGCCAGAACAGAATCGTTTTATGTTCTGAGATAAAGAGCATGGAACATCCTAATCAGACCGAAAGCCGTCAAGTTTTACAACTGGCTGTTCTCAAACATCAACGCAACATGGCGTTACAGTATGTTTTCACTATCATTATAGACAGTGGTACACCAGTGGTTCTAGCTGATGTTAACTGCCATAAAACCGTGAAGTAGAAGCACGCTTTAGCCAAGAAAAAAGGGGAAGGAACGTCGTAACCAAAAGCAACTAAGTTTTACAGTACTTAGCTGTAGAACGTTTACTAATACGCTGCGTTAACACTATTGTCCAGTAAATAAAATGACGGTTATTGCGATGCTGATACATGGAATTGGTCAACTTTAATTAGCTGCAGAACACCGGGAGTCAACATGGGTGGTAACATCTTCAGCTCGCCAACATTAATAATGTCTAAGCAGCCTCAGTCCTCTATGATTATGCGATTTATTGCCTTGATTCCTCGTTTATCAAGACACGGTGCGGGAGCACATGGAGCAGGAGACTTCACCCAAACCACCGTCACTGTTAACGCGCCTCACTAATCGCCACCCCACAGTAAAGCACTCAATCATCCCTCGCGAGAAACTTCGTTTCTTAGACACTTCAATAAGAACTGAAGGAAGACGCGAAGGTGTTGTGCTCGTTTGACTTGCCCCATGTAGGTGTCAGAACAGACGCGTTCCAACAACTCAGTCAGCTGATCGCCAGTGTTTTGTTTGTCGCTCTCCCCCACATCTTTTCCAGTATTAGATCAAACGCTTCCCTTCCTTTATCTGGAGAATATATGTCATCAGGTTGCTTCTACATCGGTTTACAGTTAAGCTCTCACGTTTTCAGGTTCCTTAGCATGTGTCCAGCGGTTTGACAGCGTATACCAACAATGAACAGAGACCCTCACTTATTCCCACACGCTTCTGCCTGTGGAAACTGCTCGCCAGTTTGACAATGCAGGATTGGGGCGACTACTGTAGGCTATTTGATGCCACTTACAAGTTCGATGATGGCGCGACCGGGATCTCTGTCATTCTTTCACAGCATTGAGATCGGTGTTTTTAAGACCACAAGAGTATGCCATCGAGTGTTGATGACGTACACGGTGTTATAAACTAGTGATGTTAATCTCGCTTTTCTAGTAATCAGCCGGATTCAATGTTTGCTACACTATGTAGTGCAACTTACTATCAGCTTCCGTCTGCTTCCCGTATGTGGAGTTATATAAACAGCATAGAAGCAAGTGAGTCGTTGACTACTGCATAGTCGTTTTTTGCAATGTTTGCTAACAACCGTTTACGTTGTACTTCATATTCGCCCAGCAAGATCCGTAACCCATTCCGGAGGACGCACGACCTAGTCGTAGTACAGGTTACGAGCAAACTGTTTACTTTGCGATCTGTTGCGCTTCAATCGATTATTAAGCAAATAAGATCTAATATCCTTCTGCTTCTCTGTTGATTCATAAGATAGAGTCAATTGTGAACTAGTTTCAACCATTGATTTGTGATCCACTCCAGCAGTTGCGTTGTCACAATTCCGTTACTTGATTAGTTCTTTCTCTTCTGTTGTTTCAGAGTGGGTTTGAAGGCAGGAGACGTAATTATAGCCATCGACGGACTGCCAATCACGAACGCACAACAAGTTTACACGGCGACGGAAAACCGAGATGAACTGTCCATCACAGTGTTGCGAAGAGGTCAACGAATCAATTTTCCGAATGTGAAGACCGAGAAGGTGTAAAGCCGTGCTGACTATATTATTATAAAGCATGACACTTACTGTATCTGTGTTTTTGATGTCTACACCATTCTAGATCTTCAATTCTTTCAGGAAAGTCGGATCCTTTAACGGTGCAAAACACGTTGTACAACAAATAGATTTACTCACTAATTTCAATAGACATAAAATGGTGCTAAGTGTAACCAGCGCAGGAAATATGGATGAAACAGCAGGAAAATGACTTGCCATCTATTCGAGAGATTATCAAGTTGAACACGCAAAATGATCGCAAAAGATACCAAATAGGAGGGATCCCCGATCAGAAAGAATAAGGTCCAATAAAACTGAGGTAATCACAAGTAGGACATAATTCGTTGAAGAAAAAGGAAAAACGATAATCAAATAAGTTAAAGCTGGTATTATTATGCTTCATTTAACCGTTGTTCAGTGACAGATTTGTTGATATGCGGCCAACCTGAAGTCCATTCAGTGCACTTCGAGGATGCTCAGTTCGATTTTGAAGGACACATAGGGGTAGTAGTCGGAAGATGAACCCACTCCGACCATAGGCATATCCTCCTGTATTACGTAAGAAAGATTAGTGAATACATGCATTATAGACGCTTTCAGATAGTGGTAATATATAAGTTAGATTTTTTCATGAAAGAACCATGCTTGTAAGTGAAATGAGAATAACCTCTGAAATCACTTTAACGGGCAAATGAGTTTTCCAACCTTACACGATTACCCTCATAAAAGCCATGGAACTGTCCATTAGTACAGAGGATAATCGAAAGACAGCTTTACTGTATGCCCTTCTTAACGCCTAAAAAGATTTTGTTACAAGGCTGTTTCGGGGAACACGACAAAAGGCTCACTAGTCAAATTCCTAAAGCTAGATTGTTGGACTAATCCAACATAAAGGGAGAATGTTCACCGGGGTTCGGATTTGCGACCACGAAAAAGAAGTGAAACACAATACACAAACTTCTGTTGCCAGATATGATGCATCTGAGACTACATAATAAAACGGTGTGACTTTAGTGACCACAAGTGCGAGTCTGGTGCCACATTAGTACTGAATGATAAAGTTTTGGGAGCGAAGTATCACGTGAGAAAGCAATCAAATAAACGGATGCATCGTTACACTAACTCAAGTAAACTTACGTCAATAACGGTGCTTGCCGCGGTGCTGTCCAAATGGCTGTAGAGTTGACGTAGAATGTCCCGTAGACGTTTATGTGCCTTTTTGTTCGGCTGGATGAGGATTGCTTGAAAGTCGACCGGCAGACCGTAGCTAGAAACGGGGTTGTACGTAAGTATGCGTGTAGACAGACTGTGTGTAATGGTAGATAATAGCCATAGGCTTATGGCAAGGACAATGTTACTAGTTGATTCGTGTATGGTTGGACATTGAGATGGGTGTATTCGGACCAAAGGATTGTCACTAAGCAATAACCAATTGCTGACTGACATGGTTCTGACGGATCGCCTGCTCGCAGAAAAACTGAAAGCAGATGCCCGGCTCGTAGAGTTAATTCCCGTAAAGCGCACTAGTCCGCTGAGCAATTGTAGTGACATTTCGTGAGACTACATTTACCATCCACAAAGTTATGGATTGGCACACAGATTATTAATGACGTAATCAGCAAGTGGCGAAAATTCAGTAAGAGATTAGTGCCAGAGTAATCGCACGGGACGAACCCTTCATATGAGTAACGTGTATGTTTAACCCTGTATTTCATTCCGGGAGGCAAGCACTTACGTGCTTCCAAATAGGAGTTGAATCCGCAATTGTTATGATCAGGCGCTCATTCTACAAAACCTCCATAAAATATATCTCGCAATATTGTGAGTGAAAAATAGATACGGAAAAAGAATTAACTGTTGTTCCAGTTGAAGAAAATACTTCGGAAACAAAACATCCGGTCCCTTAACGTTACAGCCAAGTGAGGGTGAGATACAAAACATTGAAAATGCAATTGCAGTAACCGGCAACAACGGGTCACAACTACAGATATCGAAAGTGTTCATTTAATGGATGTTAACGCAGGCGTTACTGTAAGGTTGATACTCGACAGCGACAAGTTAGGCGCCTATGGTATACATAGCTGGGAGTGATAACTAGCGAAAGAACCATAATGGATGTAACAAAGTGTGTTTACACGAAGGATCTATGTGTAAAAAGAGGCAGTGAAAACTGTTGCAGATGCCATCTTATCTGCAGTTCGGTGGATTGTTTACATGGTATGCGAATCCTGATATTGGATGTTTGAGTTCAGACACGGGTGTTCTCAGAATAAAATTTGGTTTATTTCGTTGTTATGCCCTGGTTAAGGCTTTTCTCTATGGTCGTATGGTGGCTGTGCATGAGCCATGGTCGATTAAAAAACAATATATAGAATGATCCAGAGGGCTATGTTGTCCAGGGTTTCGGCCCTTTCAGGTATAAATGTCAGTTAAGCCAAAGAGTAGCATTTAAACAAGAGATGGTTCCATAAGCAAGACCACACTAATGGCTGTATTTAAGTGCGTGGGTGGTGAGGCATAGTTCCTCGAGCACGCAATACTGTCGTCCTCCGAACAGGGAAGAAAGAAGCTTAGAAAGGTACCCTTAAAGAGGGGAACTCCGATCGCCCAACGGCTGACCGTGACTGTTCAGTTATTCTTCAGTATAATCAAACACTTACAATACTTCTCGAACGCTACTCCGCGCAGCGGTAACTGGACTCACGCGTCAACGCCTTATTCACTGTTTCAACGGCCTGGACTAGTTCGTCATTGCCAAGTCAGTTATGCTTTTGAGCCATTGGCTTTGAATAGGATGTCCTAAGAAAATCTTTTTATCTCGCAAGTAAGGCTCTTGAGTCAGAGGCTGTGGACGGGCTACTTCAAGTTAACCCTTTTCAGATACATAAACGATCTGGAGGTAATTGAAGTTACTGTTGTCCCAACTTGTCAGTCCATCCATTTTCACTCCCTCCTCCCTTATTTCTAAGTTTATTGCGCAAAAAAATAAACATTGGCGCCTTGAATATCCGCATCATTTGGTGGATAGGCCAGTAACCTAGTGTGTCGAGTACTCAAGTTCGAAACTGGATGCATGCTATGTCTCTAGAACGGGCGCTTACGATCCTGGAGATGTGGCTAACCTGAATTCACCCTTGGGCAATACTACCGACTAGCGATTCATTCTCACGGTCGCTGGCTATGACGAAACCGAAGTAAGGTAGAGGAAATTGTGTGTGCTCTAAGGCAATACAGGCTTTAGTTAATTGGATGATCATGAAAGTGAAAATTACCTGACCCAGAGGCAAAAGAGATGGAAAAGGCAGGTGTACCCATCATATCTCCATTGTGCGAAATACCAAAGGTTGGCTTTCATTACGTTGCGTTACGCATTCTCCGGTGGTTTGTGTCGGAGTAAAAGTGTTTCAGTAGAATGTACCAACTTGGTAAAATCACTGTACGTCCACCCCTAGTGGAGAATGTGTACCAATCTCAAGCCTTCCCTACTTCAAGTGGCGTTCGATAAGGGTGTCCCATCTCTCTCTCTGACATGCACAATGGTGCCTCTTCCAAATGGCAAACTGACCGACATTAGATATGCGAGCCATGCTAAATCCGTTCTGTTATACAGCTGGTATGTATTGTTATCTATCTGAGCTTTCACGGTGTAAAGCGTTGTTACCATATTGGGTTAGTTCTCTTCACGTTATTGCAAGTGGGCCGTTTTACACAGTTGACCACCTCATCTACGTAGGTGGTAGCACCTCATCAGCTCGTATTACTACATCACTATAGACAGCAATACATCAGTGGCTCACACTGATGCTCAACTGCCACACAATTATGAAGAAACAAACCCTGTACAGGAAGAGAGAAAAAAAGAGGGAAGGGGACCAAATGACTAAAAATAACTACGCCTATATTCAGACATTCAAAATCAAGTTGTCTACACCTTGCAGACAAACAGCTAAATTTTAGGTGAAAGTAGGGCGTCATCAACAAGACAGCTTCTTTACGGTTTTCATTGCCCTGCATCCTTGAATGCACTTACAGACAACTCGGCCAAACAACGACAACATTCACGCCACTGAGCTCGGTTAGCCACCATCTTACCTAACGTCTCAAGCCACCGACTGTGCGAGTCGCGAGGATCCGAACCCGATCTACAGTGATCAACCCCTTCGTGAACAATTTCATTTGTCTACGCCAGGTCATCATCTGTCCACCTCGCACCTTACGCCAATCGGCCTCAGCGTCGCCAAACAGTGCTCGGTGTGGCAAACCACTAGCTGGCATCCTTAGTACATGACCTAACCATCTAAGTCTGTAGAAATGTAGTGACTGAATGAAAGAACTCGTTTGACAATCAGTGCCAAACACCCGCTTCCTAACCTCCTCGTTGCTCACTCGCTGATGCCACCCGATACGAGCGATTGAACGCAGACATCGGTGGTCAAACACCTGAAGACGGTTCACGTCTTCTACCTTGAGGGGCCAGGTTTCGCTGTCGTAAAGTAATACGGCCCTCACTGTTGTCTGACATACGCGACCCTTACGTTTCATGGGAATACCTCTCCGTCACCATAGGTGTCTCAGATTAACGAACACCACCCTAGCCTTGGAAATACGCGCCTCTATTTCATTCCCTACACCTCCATCGTCGCCGCTGATGCAGCTTTCCAGGTATACAAATCGGTCAACAACCTCCATGACTTCGTTATCTAATATTAAATCTACGTAATCACAGCAATCTTGCAGAAGTACTTTGTATTCTGAGGCTGCAAAGCGCATCCTGAAGTACTTAGCAGAACGCGAAATTGTGTTCAGCGTTGTTTGTGCCGCCTGAAAGTTGTTAAACAGCAACACCTTATCGTCAGCATAATCAAAATCAGTCAGCCATTCACCAGGTAGAAGGTCCACACCGGTATCATTCGAGTGCCGCAAGCAGTCCTCCATTATTTTGTCCATGACGAAATTGAACAAAAATGGTGAAAGGGGACAGCCTTGACGTACGTCGCTCACGTTGCTGAAACTGTCAGACAGCTAACCGTAAACCCTAACCTGAGCCGAATTGTGGGAATGAAGCGCCGACAGTATGTTGACATACTTGGTTAATACACCCATGCTTTAAGGCGGCTCTAAAAGTGTAGATCGATCAACCGAATCGGACGCACCTTTATAATCGAGGAATACGGCGATTGCTGGCGGGCGATATACATGACACTGCTCCAAAATCCGACGAAGGGTAAAAATATGATTTATGCATCCCCGGTCAGGGCGAAACCCTGCGCGTTCTTTTTTAATGTTTAACTCCCGAGCTGCAGTGAATCGACGAAGTATAATGGATGCCAGAACCCTAGAAATGACTGGGGTCAAGCTCATTCCCCTATGGTTTTCACAAGAGCTCCTGGTACCTTCCTTAAGTATAGGATCTATAACCGCGTGACTCCAGCACGGAGGGATGGTCTCCGCCGACCACACAAGCTGTAACAGCTGAGTCAAGGCCTCGACTAACACCTCTCCGCTTTTTTTTAAAGAAGTACTGGCACTAGATCACCTGGATTAGCAGCCCCATTACGATTGAGAGCCGAGATGCAATTGCGAACCTCAGTCTCCGTGGGTGGTTCTATATCTACCGACCAGGGCGTTACATCACAAGCTTGTAGAGGCAGCACGGTAGAATCAAGAGGCCAGCTAAATTGACCTTCAAAGTGTTCGGCCCAGCGTTTCGACCTTCTGGACTTATTATAAATTAGTGTGCCATCTGCCTCGCTGATAGCTTCATTGACAGACAGTCGCCTGGGACCAGCAGCACAGGTTAGCTTGAAGAGTTTGCCACTGTTCCCTGAGGCAAAAGTGATCTCCATTTCCTTAACTTTTTCTGCTAACTAAGCCTCACGATCAGCCCTTAGACTACGTCTCAGCTTCTTACGAATATCTCTTCCAGACTTATTATGTGAACTACCAAGAGGAATCTTCCGTCTGACTTCTAACAACTCCAGAGATTTCTCTGAAATTCAATGTTTGTCAAACTTATGTACCCCTATGCCGCATGCTATAGTACCTGCTTTCCGAATAGCTTGTGAGATTTGTGTCCAGCAGCTATTAGGATCTTCGGGGTGAGTATCACTAAGGCAGTTTTCTGAGCTGGTTTGATACTTATGGTTTACCGATAGTAAAGCCAGTTTCCCAACAGCCAGTCGTTGCTGTCGGTAGGGTCGTTGACCAACAAAAGAACGAAACGACAGCGTACCAACGCATGATCTGAATCCAAGTATGTGCTCCAATAAGAACGACAGTCTTGGACGGAACCACGCCACCTGTAACTAACAGCTATGTGGTCTGTCTGAGACCAGCCCTGATTCGGAGCAGGCGGGCTCCAAGTATAGCAATGACTAGTACTGGCTAAAAATAGCTTATACTCAGCGCACAGCTGCAACAATCGCCCACCATTATCTGACCGATGTGACGCTATCCTAAACTTGTCACCTAAACCAGATTCGGCCTCACCATGGCGGCCAACCTGAGCATTCATATCTCCGGCCAGAACGGCTATATCAGAGCCACGTGTCGACCGAAGGAGAGCGGCCAGATCCGAGTAAAATGTGTCCATGACGCCCACATCACTACAGTCGGTAGGAGCGTAAGCAGACACAATGAATAAATTTCTGAAAGTCTTGCGTCTGGAGCTGGCCTTAACGGAACCTGCCAAGCGAACAGCAAAATGTCTACTGTTAACAGGAATCCAGTCTATAAATAAGGCTGCGGCCGTCGAACTAAGGACTATACCTAATCCAGTCTGACCTGTAACAGCGGCTGTGGAGTCACCCGAAGTGTATAATCAGTATCGGGAAAACAATGTGGGTGTTGCTATTTCCATACGTTGACTACTGTCTTGGACTCTAATTTCCGAGATACAGCAGAAATCGACATGCAATGAGTCTAACGTCCGTGCAAGGGTCGAGAGAGGCCTGAAGCTGAATAGCAAGAGACGGAACTTACCGGCTCAATGTTACCATGGTTAGCTACATCGGTTGTGGGGCTTGTAAAGCAATTATCAGAAATGGAGGTCGGGAAGGGCCTCAGAACTAAATTGGATAGGACAGTGGGGGAGGGGTCAGTAGTGACATTTTTTCGCCTATCCAACTTGCTGTATGCAGCAGACAGAGCGACCCGGTTTATACTGCGAGACGGCCGATGCAGTATTGAATTACTTGTGTTGTGAGTATTCATGGTTGTATGTGGACTGAGATACTGCCAAGATGCCCAGACCTAGACAGGAGAACGATTAGGGTTCTCAACCAAAGCCTTTGGCTAAAAGGCCTATACCGCAAGCCAGCGGGTGAGTGACAGTGTACCAGAACTGGCACGTTTCCCAGAAAAAGATGCCAACCATCTTCCAATTCCCAACCTGGAGGACCAGGAGACTGGTTTATCAGACCTCTAACTATTGGCCTGCCTGGCATGAGTGATTCTATCGGTGTGGTGGGCACACCGTTAAGTTTAGCCCAATAGATGCGCAAGCCGTCACACCGCGTGAAGGTCCAGTCTCGTTGTGACGGGTCAATCGATAATAGTATCCATACTCAAGAAAGGTAATAAGGACTTTTGTGAAAACCATAGGGGATTGGTCTGATTCGTCATTACTAGGGTTCTGGCAACCATTATACTTCGTCGACTCACTGCAGCCCTGGATGCAGATATTAGGGAAGAAAAGGCAAAGTTTCGCTCTGGACATGGATGTATAGGTCAGATTCTTCCGCTTCGTCAAATTCCAGAAGTGTGCCGATCAAATTTGTGAACATACTGTCGGCGCTTCACTCCCACATTTCAGCTCAGACTAGAGCTTACGGTGAACTGTCTGACAGTTCGAGCACTAAGAGTGGCGTACATCAAAGCTGTACCCCTTCAACCTTGTGGTTTAATTTTGTGATGGACGACATAATTTTGTAGGAATGAAATGAAACAGTTTGGGCGTCATGTTTAACATGTTATTAATGAATTGATTCAGAATAACAAAACGTTATTAGCAGGTTGTAATATTCTACGTTTCAACCACCTCGGGTGGCTTTCTTCAGGACTGTTGTAATTGAGATTTCGAGGGAGGCCACCCGAGGTGGTTGAAACGTACAGCATTACAATTTGTTCATAACGATATGTTATTGTCAATCCACTTCTCAACGGAGGATTGTCTCCGGCAATCTTAAAATGCCGGCGTGGACTTCCTAATTAGTGGAAGGTTGACTGATCTTGGTTATGCTGACTACAAGGTGTTGCTGTTTGACACTTTCTAAACAGCACAAACAACATTAGATACTATTTCGCTTTTTGCTAAATGTTTCGGAATGAGCTTTGCGGCCTATAAATGCAGACAACAGTGAGGGCCGTATTACTTTACGACAGCGAAACCTGGCCC
>LUCH01001317.1:113809-139063 GCA_013368495.1 Paragonimus heterotremus
GATCGGAGTGCTCTTTGTTTGGGGGTACATTTTCTAACCCCCTTCTTCCTACGAAGACAGCAGTGCGGTAACCATAAAAAAAATAGTTCTGCTGTATGCCTATAGGATCGTTCCTCGCTACCTAAGCACTCCTACGCGGTCAGCAGTGCGACATACAATCCTATGAGTGTAACTGTTTTTCGTCTGACTGCTCCCCTTTGGCCTATCTGACAAGGTTGCATCTGGAAGGACCGGAGTCCTAGTCACCATAGCCCGCCGGATCAAAACGGTACACAAGCCCGTGCACCTCGCCAAGGTAGCAGTATAGGTCGGGTAAGTGCAACTAGTGATGCTGAACACGGAACGCCGCAAGGAAGCTGTCGTATTGATGCCGCTTTAGCTTCATTTACGACTCGGCTGTGGGCACCTTGGTGTTGAATGACTGGGAAAGACAATTGTTCTAATAGTTAGGTGCCATACTTTTCGTTTGTTTTTTCTCTTTGCTAGGACCTTTTGTATTTTTCGCGGTTATGGTAGTTAACCATCAGCGATTTATTGCTGTCTTTGCTGCTGTTGATGATACGAAAACAATGTTCGTTAAACACACCTTTTAAACTATTCTGTTAACTCACCGTAAAACTGATTCCACAAACACCCTCAACGCTTTGATATGCACCATGGCTGAGAATGCTTCGCCGAAATTGATTTTTAACCACCGAAACAAAGGAGCCTAAAAAATAAAATGACAATATTAACCACTATGGATTAAGAATCCATATGAAGGTTACAGACTGGAGAAGGGCAAGTATGCTTATGTATATTTGATTCTGTGGTGGACAGAGATGATGGAAGGAATAATCAAACATCACATACACCCTCCAAGAAATAGCAAACAACAGTTGACTAAGGACAACTGTGAGACACTGAAAGCAGATTTGCTGTACCGGAATGATACTGATGATTGAAGTACCTAAAAGCATAGCATAACTTCCAGATTGTATGTGTCTAGCCGGCACCTGTAATCAACTGATATAGAGACACGACACAGTTTGTGTTCAAAGACATGGCTTGATGCTGCAGAATGTACCCAGCTTCCTGCACAGAGCCCAAAGTGTCGTACTCACTTGTGGTGTGGCAGACCATCAACACTGTCTTTCCTGATAAATTTGCGCAGATCTGCATTCTTGTACTTGGCTTTTTCCCACTCGCTGCAATGCTTAATCCTAATACGTTGTACTATGCTGAAGACAAATGTAAACAATGGTAAATGATGTGGCCTGGGCCGTATTTCGTTTCGCTAGCAATACTTTTGAAGCCCGTGATTCTAGGATGGTGAGAGGGATTTTAGACGTCTATCACCAAAAAACAGCTTGAGTTATTTTAAACACCGAGCCCCGAAAATCATTTGCAAATGCTCTACTTGTAGGGACTTAACCGCCTAATGTGTTTAAGTGTGAATGAGAACCACCTCACTACAGTGAATGAAGAGATGCCCGTTTCAATAAATTTACAGCAATCTGTTCTAGAAAGGTACACCGTAAACTGCAAAACGTATCAAGATCTCGGCGCGCAGGAACTTTAGCTAATGATTAGCCTTATCACTGGTAACTGATAGAAACGTTTCCAATCTAGCAGCAGAGAGCAATAGCAAGTAGAAGGATATCGAGAATTTAAGCCTAATTAGTGCAAAAACAAAGACGACCACTGCTTTCTACATGAATATCTTATAAATGAGCCACTTCTGGACACAGACGACCGAAGAGAATGTACAGACTGACAAACATTTCAATCGTATTTCTGATTATGTAGGAAAAGGGTTGCGTTGAGTTTTAAACTCGCAGTCGATTTCACATCTAGTCATTGGAGGTATAAACCAAAACCCTAGGGGCAACCTCAGTATTGATTTAGGACTACTCCAACATCTGTAAAGCCAGACACTGAAGTGATAGGCGTTCTGTCTGTCAAACGGTGAAACTTCCCGTTGATTTACCCATCAAGGTTCTCATGGGTGTCCCTGACAGTAAATACGTGGTGACGTGAAAAGCTCTGCAGTTCAAAAGCCAATTCATTAAGTACTTCAAACTACTAGTTAATAATATAATTTTAAAACTCTACGGTGAGATAGGTGGGTTCCAACGTTAATTACATGAATGATCCCGCGAAACAGTTTATGATCTGGATAACTTGGTAGATTCCATGTGACAATGGGAGAAGGGTAAGCGAGTCTGGGCTCCCAGCGTGGCTTGTTAGTTTAGCTGGTTCAGTAACTATTGCGTAAGATCATGGGTTACCGACGCTGGTCCGAATTTGACAGACGTTCAAAGTTCTCACGAATGGTCCCCACATAAAACAGGTATGGGGTAAATAAACGATCGATAACCGAAAGTTGTAGCAAACTATCCATCGTGTCTATGTTGAACATATTTATCGAATGTCCGTGATGACCAATCGATGGCTTCATCCCCCAATCGAGCCAAGAATAAACCGAAAACACATTTACAGAGTAAATCTTTTTTGATTTCACGAAGACAATTCAGCAATGCAGACTGATTTAATAAATTACAATATTGTCCCCAATCACCAAGCTGCAACATCCTGTTAACAATGCCGTTGACTGTACGACGGCCAACATGATATGGGGACAATTTATTTCGCCATCAACCTTTGTCGAAGGTGGCCATCGGATGCGTAGCTCGTCACATTGAGTTGGTCAAGCGCTTCTTAGGTAAGGGGTAAAAGTAAGTCCATTTTTAGTTTCATTTTACACTACAATAGGCTCACTGCCATGGTTAAATGTGGGTTAGATACTAAAGGGTTGCCTGAAACCAGACACGGGTCGGCGTTTAAACTAGCAATCAGGAATGACGATCGGCGTCATTAACACAAAGCTACATCGAGCCCCAAGGGGTGTCGGAGATCAAATGTAGTGTCGCATGTGACTACCTAATTTACCCCCAAGCCTTAATTGGAAAGATAAACAGTAGCTAGTCAGTGACTCATAGAAAGCCTCATCGCACAACATGACATTCGAATCACCAACAACTGCTAGGAGACCGAAACGGGTGCAAGTAGAGAATGGAGTTTATGACTATTAACACTGCATGGCATGCACCATAAATGACCCGAAAATGGAGATAGATGCTTTTCATATGACAAGAAAATAGTTACACGTTTGTGCGGAATAACCTCCACTATCCTGATATTCAAGAATTTATTTGATAAACCAATGCGCAGTTTGTCACTAAAGTCATGCCAACATCATTTGTGTGCCTTCTTGAGACTTTTATACTGAAACAGAAAGCTATCAAAAAAATTGGTTCCTTTCTTCTTCATTCTTATTAAGCTCATCAATAAACAACCCCATTTATTGATATTTCTAAGTTATATCACAAGAAACGTTGTAAACTAGCACAAAGCATTCGGTTCATCTCCAATCCATCGACCTGAACGGAGTAATGGTAATATAACCGACAGAAACAGTTGCTGCACCAAATGCTTTGTCTTTTTGGGCCAAAAAAGAGTTCCGATTTGATAACATTTCATCTCTATTCCCCGGTGCCTAGGTCAGGAAGGTAACAGACGCTCATTAAGGAGAAAAATACCAAAATCTGTAAAAGATCCCCACCTCTCGAGAATCTATGGAAGTTGGTCCGACGATCAAAATGAAATTGAAGCTCTTAAACAAATCGGTCACAAAAGTTATACTGTTGCACGTATTTACTACTCCGCTACAACGATGACCATTGTCAGGTCCAACGGGAGCCCGAGCTAGGGTATCCAAGAGTAGGACTCAACGCATAAAGTAATGATTAGTTCGCTGTTGATACTGTTCGAATTGCGATCCCTCCGAAGAGGATTCAGTATGTGCTTGGACATTTTACAAGCTCACCACCGGAACAAAAGAAGCTGCCAGTCATCCCGGTCGCGTATGCTATGAAAGGGAGGTTTCAAGTTGGGAACCGCAAATGTAAGAAAGTAAACATAAATGGAGGGTGAGATTAGAATAAGTAGGATGGGAGCTAACCCCGACTTGGAGAAATTGGCGTAGTATGATGGATCAGTTAATAGACTACTAGCGTCTGAACCCCATCTCCGTCGCGCGCAGATGTATCAGAACCACATAACGTTTAAGAATAGGGAAGGTTTACCGATCATATAAGATAACAGTCTGGTGGCCACGGTCAACATGACTCACAAATTGCCGTTTTTTGTCGGATTCCAGTTTTGACAATTCAGTTTTGCTTTCTTCAATTTTTTTCTCGTCGTACTCAAACTCTCTTACAATAAACCTTTGAGAAACTCATTGTACATAGTAATCAGACATCCAACCTTCGTTCACGGCAGCGAGTTTTGAAGTCCTCAATCATTTTTCTGAACAACGTTACAGTCCACAACCCATTATCTTGATCTTCATATATTAACCTTGTAGCAATGGTAATTTTTCGGAAATCACATACTGTGACGATTGCGGAACGACCATATCCGTTAACTTCTCATAACCGGATTGCCATTCACCATAACAGCTTCTGCTTCAGTTACAAACAGAAGGGAGAGACCACTCACCGTGGTACTACAACAACCAAGGTAGCCATATATTCCGATCCGAGAACAAACTGATCGCTCTTCACGATATCTGCGAGGTCTCGAGTAACAAGGCTGCCGCTAAAAGGATGGGTATGTGTGATGAGAAGTAAGCACAACTTTACGTTTGTTTACGCTCCAATGTTTGTAAGCAGCCTTTGACAGTATTGTATGCAACTGATTTAGTCTTTAAATCAGAATCGATCTTAGACAGTTGCTAAAAATCGTTAGAGGTTGGTTAATCAATCTACCTCTGATATAATAGCGTACAGAGAACTCAGTGTTTGTTTGATCGGATACTTCGCATAGTCCCATTGAAATTTAGTAAGAAACGTCGCGGGGCTTACTGAAAGGATAACTGAGTAAAAAAAATGCTTACATCCATTAATAGTAAGGTTATCTTCCAACTTATGCCTTTGCTCTTCCAGAACATCCGCCATATACTGCGCAAGTTTTTTGGTTATGCTGGTTGATAAGCACCACAAAGTAAATCAGACTCTACCTTTCTCCGTAAGCGTCTAATTTTGCTAGTTCATCTGAAAGACCAACAAGGACATCTAACGTTCCAACCTGCAATAAACTGAGTGAGACGTCAGAGAACAAAATATACTTTCAGGTCTGGGGGTATTTCAACCTTCCATTGAGAAGAAAGTCCATTATGCTTGGATAAAGCGGCATTTAAACGCTGAAAAACCTGATCGGGGTTCCTTTCACCAGGTAAGGATATTATCCAAAATTCCGACATTGCCCTCTGCCAGCAGAAGCATCCACTGCAAGGCCAAGCGCGGGTTCGTTATTCTCACACCGCCATCTCATTGGCCAACAATGTCTGCTAATGGTTTTCACTTCAATGGGTCCAATGGGTGATGGACGGAAGTAGTTGATGGTTCCGTTTCTCCATGCGGGGAATCTCTGTACATGAGGGATATTCACACTGTGCAACTTTTCTTGTTTGTTTTGGAGGGCCAAAATAGAGAGTAAACAATTCAGCGATTGATGCACGGGTTCGAGACAGAGACCCAAGGGTCCTGGATCCAGTGGATTTTCTTGTTCAGTGTGTAGCGACTATAACATGATATTTTTGATAGTCGCACTCACCTGTACAGTTGTGATGATTTTGGCTTTTTGCCTACTTTTGTTTTAGTCAAGCTATTCCATTTGTAATATCCGCCCCGGGGCTACAAGGACAACTCGCTCCGTGCTCCGCTAGCTTGACGTGCTTTCTCTGTACACTTTATTTTCCAGGGTCGATACCAATACACAAGGGTCAACGCGCTGAGTCTTTGTTTTCATTGTCGATTGGTTTATCGATAGTGACATCAGACCTGGGTATTAATCTGTTGGACCAGTTCCAACAAGTGTCAAGCGGGCGTCTGTTGACATGAAAGGCGTTCATATAAAATAGGGTGTAGCACCGCTCTTGGGAATTACAGTACATATCACAAGACAAACTAAGGTCATTCGCATAAATGGCCTATTGGAAAACTAGAGTCAAGTAATGCTTTGAAGCGATCGCTAGAAGCGCAATTGACGATCTCAGCAAAAAGACCGTTCCAGAAGTTAACAACCCTGTAGGAATATAACTGCTGCCTGAGAAACGTCCGAGAACGAAGCTTGAAAAGCTTCATGTTATGTCCACGCCGACCGTCATCATTCGCTACGGTGAAGAACTGATCAACAAGGCATGCTTTAGAGAGAAAGTGTGTGAAAATTGAATCACCGCGGAGCCGTCAAAATTTGAGTGAATATAGATCAAGAATTTCAAGTCGAGCCTCGTACGCGATACTACCAAGACCCGTGACTAGTTTGGTAGCCACGCGCTGGACACGCTCAACAGCTAGTATGTCTTTCTTCAGACCGGTATACACGACCTGATTTGCTACTCGAGGAGCGGTCTTATATAAACCCCGTAAAGCGCTTGAAACACTTTTTTGCCTATGCGGGGGAAAGTGCGCTTAATCATCCAAAGAGAGGCAAATCCTTTTCTTGCCGCCATCTCATGGTGATGCGCGAATGATAAGTTAGACGACAACCAGATTCCAAGATCTTTCTTCAGATCGGTTTTCATGATATCTATTGTGCCAAATGCACTATGAATCACGAAGGCATTCCCGGAGTCTCCACCGAGTGACATATGTGCGCACTTATTGTCATTTAGTGGGAGGCTCCAGTCATCCGACCAACGTTTAATCGCGTCAAGATCAATCTGTAGTGCAATGGGATCGGTGGCATTCCAGATGTTTAGGTCATCGGCGTATAGGAGGGCGTTGCTGGAAATATTATCCGGAAGGTCATTGATGTAGGTCAGAAACAACAGAGGACCTCGCACCGACCCTTGAGGAACTCCCGCAGAGTCTCGGCCACGTAAAGCCAATCGAAGTCACAGAGCATCACATTTATCAGAGGAATGAAATCCACTGATAACCGTGGGTGTTGGGAGACAGTGCTGAATGAAAATTGCAGAACCCCCCATTCTCCCTCCGGCGGAGTCAGCTCGGTAAACTGAGTATCCGGGGACACTCAGTTCACTGTCACTGATGTCACCTGTAAGCCAGGTCTCCGTGATAGCAAATAAGTGAGGTTGTCTGCCATGAGTTAACTGTCTGATTTCTAGTAACTTGTTAAACAAACTCAGACAGTTCGTATACATGCACTTAAGAGCCATTTCCTCACTTGACTTCTCGAGAAAAGAGAGAGGAGAGTGTGGGGAATGAACAAATAAATGCACACCTACCGTTATTAAACTCGCAATACTATATCTGGGTGGGTATATATAATCAGGCATGAGCCATTCAACAGACAAAAGTACATACGTGGCTGCGTGCAGGAGATCGTGTTGGGGCTCGGACTAGGTATTACAGTAGCGGTCCAGACGAATTTTGGTTTGCGAAGATTGGATACCGTGAGTTTGGTTTTATCTCCGCGTTGTTTTGTTAATATTTGGCTGTGTTACTACCCTAAGGACCTCGAGACTCATGAATCAACCTATTTTTGTTTGCTTAGTCGCCCCATTGATGGCAAAAAAGGTCTCACTGTAGATCTTGCGTAAAGTTTGTCCGCGTGAGGTACCACGCCATGCAGTGCTCACTCTGCGACACCTGGTTCCACAGCTCGTGTCTAGGTATGTCCAATGAGGCCCACAAAATGTTAACAACACAGCTGAACTTCATCCACCTTGTCTGCCTCTGTAGTAGAACCGCTAGGCAGGCTCCTAATTTTGACACTATCAACTTACCAGTTGTTGTGACATCTTCTGAGCCACGGACTGTAGTCAGTAAGGTATGTAACGCTAGTGTCACAGTCACAGTATCCTATGCGCCAGTTGCTTTAGGAGCACACAGGGTCACCTCGGTTGCTCCGAAAACGCACATGCCCACCACTGCTGACAACCCGCCAACAGCGTGCAAGCGGACGCGACCGAAATCTGGGGTTCTTAGCCCGGTACTACCTAAGAAGCTAAGCCTTGTTGTGCGGGAGAGCTACGTTAATAACCGCGCACTTTCGAAGAAATTCTCCATGGACACCGACACCGTCGTTCCTAAAAGTTTGAGCTCATCTGCTGGGGAGGATTTTGTAGTCGTCCAGAACCTTCCGGATTGTGCCGCCATGTGCTTAAGGCCCCGTGGAAAGCAAGACCGGGAGCTCTGGACGAGTCTTCGCACTAGAATGGGCATAAATCCAAGTGTCCCGAACTTTATCACGAGGTTGGCGAGGAAAATGGACTCGCCACATACTGACAAACCTCGGTTGGCAAGGGTCATGCTTTTGTCATCTAACTTAATTGGAGACGTTCTTCTAGCGGCAAATAACCTGCTTTGCGGCTCGGATATACCCTGAAATACCACAGGTGGATCGGCAGAGACGAAAACTCGCTCAGAAGGAAGCTGAAAACACTGATCGATCTCGCACTGTTATTAGTAGGAGTGTCCCCGATCACACCAGTGACGACCTCGAATGTAACAATAATCAGTGGCGATTCTTGTCAACTCCACTTGAACTTACCAACGTCCAAGTTCAAAGTATTCGTCGCATCCTGCGGCTTGAGTCGCAGTCGGGCGGATCTCGATCACGACTCCTCAAAATTACTGTCGCCTTGCATGAGATGGTATTGCATATAATGAGGCTCTCTCGCCCTTGGCGGGATTTCGTTTCACCCGGATGGTTCTGAAGACGAGTGAATTCAATCAAAAGTCAGTAACCCCACGCGTACCAGTCGACCGGTGGTCTTGAGTGCTGGTCGCAGACCGTGGGTTATTCAGCTGTCGTGTTCGTAAAAATTATTTTACCGAAAAAAATCGTTTTATTAGCTTAGTACCTGGTGCAAAAATTGAAATCGTCGAAGTCTGCGTCACGGACTGATACATGCTTGTTTTGACTGAACGTTAATCGAAAACTGTCCTACCGTAACTGTTTTTCGAAGATCGGTATGGCCGCTGTTGTTGTGATCGATTGCGTGTGGCAATGTGAACACTAATGTGCGGGGGTTATTTTTAGTTTTTTTCTTTTTTTCCATTTATTCATTATTTTATTTTCATTATTTCATTTTTTATTTGTAGGAAATGGGTTATATTGCGAGTTTTATAGCGATGTTTGAGAATCGTGAATTTCACACTTTATCACAACTCCATGAGTGCCTTCAGAGGTAAATGGATGAGGTGGGAGTTATTTACATTTGCGGGGCGAGCCGTAGACTGAAAACTGTTTTGAAGCACGATGAGGTACGGTGACGGTTTCCTGAAAACCGTGAAGATTGGTTATCGTTGCACGAAGTATAAAATGCGCGGGAGTGTAGGCAGGGGTGTGTGACATATCTAGCAGATTAATTGTCGTTGGTATTAGCAAACCAGTTCTCGCGATACATGTTGCGGGTCATGATTTCATGTGGTCCGACGTAATGCGTGTCTAGTTGTTAGCTTTTTCGAAATGCAACACAACCACCACCCCCATCATTCGCCTGCAGTATGACTCCCATCTCATGAATGGTGGACTCAGCACAGTGAACTAAACTAATGCAGGAGACTGTTCCAATGCAGTCCACCAACTGATGACATTGAGCAATATGTAGCGGATGTTTTCGGGAAGTTTATCCCTACCGCTGACGTTCGAAACATCCGCTGCAAGTTAAAGCCTGCAATGTCGGGTGAGTTCGTTACGTAATGTTGGTCACGGAACATTAAAGAAACTTGATGAGGTCCTGTCGGTGATTAGTGCGATAAGTGCGGTGAGCACCATGGAGGATGAAGGCAACAGGTATACGCACATATGTTTTTCCCAGCGAACACGGGATAAACTATTTCGACGTTTCCCGCATTTTGTGAATGTGGATGCCGCCCCCGGGACAAACAGGCATAAGTATGTCATTGTATATTTTCTCATACTTTCAAAGTTAGAAATTATATCAGTTCTGCGTAACAGACGGTATGGGATACGGCCGACCCGTTATGTACGGGCACGTTCATAGTGATAAGTATGCTTCACTACGTAGACTGTTAGAAGTTCTTCAGGAAACGATGGCCGAGCAGATTGCGGTGGAAACATTTGTCATGGATGAGATGGTTGCGAAAATGAAGGCAGCCTATGTGGTGTTTGGCTGCGACATCCTATTGTGTTGCCTTCATTTACGTAATGCCGTCCGTAAGAGTGTAACTGGGTAGAATTCGTCCGTTATGTTTGTTAAAAGACAAACTCCCTTCGCAGTCGCTTTCTCTTCCGCCGAATGACTGCGGCGGACAATGGAGAGGAGTAGCTTCACCGTGACGCTGCTTACCGTAGGTTCAAACGTGATTTGTATATCGCCGGCCGAACGGATAAAAAGTTTCTGAATTATCCGTTGTCAGGCTGTACATCAAGCCCAAGTGAACCATCCATGAACAAAGTGATGTTGTCCATTTCGGCAATCGAATACATAATAGGCTGGAGAACACAAATGGACGTTTGAAGAGGAGAACGCACCCAAGAGACTTCCTAACCGTTGCCACTCAGAAAATATGGATTAACAGTGAGTGGATGCTGCGGGAGTATTAAGTACAAACGACCTATGGGTGCGACCGTCGTGAGGTTGTAGGTGTCGACTGGTACGTGAAGAACATTCTTCACAGAATGCAGGTCATCTTGCTAGAAAACAGCTGAAGAGACGGACTCCACGACTCTTTCAAAACAATATCTGAGTGTAAGGTGAGCGCCCCTCAAGTAGTCACCGCGAACATTGCAGTTCCGCGTGTAACAAGATGGCGGCGCGTTTGTCACGGATAGCGTACAGGGCACATATGAATGTATATTTACCGTACAGAGTGGCTTCCATGCGCACACATTTTGTCGGTGTTTCGGAAACATTTACACTCCTAGACCAGGTCTTTTGCAGTTTTCATTTCCTCTCACAAACGTTGCGTTTTCATTCGCCAGCGGTGGTTGGTGGAGCACAACTTGCCAATTTGTCAGTTGGTGGGCCCGCAGCTTCGGCGACTTGCTGCGGCCACTTTCAACCGTCACTATAAAGCCCTTATTCAAATGGTTGAAATACGCCATGATTAAAATAACCGCACGGCGGTGACTTGCTTTAACAGCATCATCATCATTGCTAGTAAAACGGTGGAATGTGCTAAAACGGGCTCACCGTTGTACGACTTCTCCTGTGCTTACCTACAGGCAGTATGCAGCCGAGGTGGGTGAAGAAGCTTAAAACAGGATTGCCGTGTGGACCCTGTGGTGACCCCGTACAGATGGACAGCTACTGCTGTGATGTCGATCAGCTGATTTTTTCATTTTAGATATATCCACATGGTAGACATAAGCGAGTGTTCATTCTGCGGCAGACAGCTTCAACCTCAGTCGCATGGTAAGTGCACGTTTCGAATCCTTATTTTTGCCAGTACCCTCTAATTCAGCCGTTGTTCACACTTCCCCGTTGATTATGGGGAGCAGGTCGCGCACGCCAACCACACCGTATGTCGACTTAGAGCGGTCCGCCGACAGTAGGCCGCTTGCACACGGGCCGCAGAAAACGCGACTCAACATCACCTTAAACGATTATCCTGTTTATATATTTGAGGGAAGTAAGTTCCTTTATTTTTCTTGCAGATATCAGATGTGGTGAACGATGTGATGATGAAGATATCGTCTGATACACGGTTTCAGTCATCCAGGGGGACATTTGTAACACATGAAAACCGAAGGCTACATTCTGTGCTGAAAAAGCGGAGGTGGTTTGTACCTTTTCCCACAATAATCAAATATACAATTCACGTTTTTATCCCCACGTTTTCGCCCCCAGTGACTTCGCTCGCCCACTTATGTGTTTCGGCATAGGGTACGGTTTTGCCAAAGTGGTTAGGTAGGGCAAATGGACGGAGAAGTTGTAAGTGTCTAAGCATGGTTCAGTATAACTCGTAAGGAGGGACAAATGGTCAGAGAAGTTATAAATTTCCTAAGCTTCAAGTCTGAAAGTGTCTATCGATGTCATTCGTTCAGTGTGTCACCTCGTCTTCATTCCAGCGTACGTCATGATTTCATGGAGAAGTTCACAACAGTGGTAGCAACGAGTGGTAGTGTGGCGCATATAACCTGGAAAGTAATTTATTGGTTCACTTTTTATGCGTTGTCCTACGCTAAAGTAAGTTTATAGGCGTACCTTACGTTAGCAGGTTTATAAAAAGCTTAGGACTCATGTTGTAACGATGGTCCGATTGTCCAATTTGTAACCACGTTTTCCTGCTTAACCGCGTCCAACTTTAAGTGAAGTCATATGTTTACGCGTGTATGACATCGATTTTCAATGTATTCTGCCATCAGTTCTCGGAAACAGCTTATGATGCACTTTTTCGTTATTTTTTCATTAGTCCCTATACCACTGAACTACAGCACATTTCTTGCTTATGTTTTCGGCAGATTGGAATAAAAAAACTTCCATGCAGCAGAATTCTGAGATTTCAGGAACGGAGACATGTCACGGAATTTCAGCCACTTCGGTAGCTAGAAAATACTTTTTGACTTAAATATAACAGAGATGTTCACGGTCTACCGAATGCATGCAACCCTGTTGGTTCCTATTGAGTACTTGGTGACCTAAAAAACTCACTATAGCCGACTGCCGTGGAGTCGGCTACCTCCGTCAGGTGTGCATTTTAAACAAGCCACCGTAAACACAATCTCAGAAGAACTTCTAAGTTTGTAAAGTAAATGGACACAAATGCACCCAGCCTGGTAAAGGAATTAGCAAAGCTTCGCGAACTCTGTTCTACCTCAAAATCCCGGATAGTTGTCATAACTTAGTCGTGGCTGAGCACTTCCTACCTAGATCCTGAGCTCGCTTTAGAGGATACAGTTGCCTTCCGTGAAGATCGACATGAAGATAGAGGAGGAAGATCGGCCCTCTATGTCCACACTTCTCTTCATGTCATCCTTTCTAACAATCCGGCACTTGCCGCAATTCAGCAAACGATCTGGTGCTCGATTAGCCCAAATGGTTCAGAACGTTGGTTAGTAGGGGTCCTCTATCGTCCTCCATCTCCAAGTAATCCGAAAGACGAATCCTGAGGAAGGCCACCCGAGGTGGTTGAAACGTAGAGTATTACAACTTGCTTGTAATGTGTTATTCTCAATCCATTTATCACGAATCTTTATTGTCTGGACTGGAGGTTTTACCTACCATAGTATTTTCCTACACTCGTAATGGGCGATTTCAACTTACTCCAAATCAAATTTCCGGCCTCCCCCTATGCAGGTAATGAAAATTTAATATCTGGACGATTTTTTCACACAATCGGGGCATTGGGCTTTACGGACCACATATCTGGTTTCACTCGGTGGCGTATTAGCCATACCCCGTCGCGACTGGATTGCTTATTCACTAACGGTGAGTTGACGGTAGACAGTCTTGCAATCACCCCACCACTCGGACTAAATGATCACGCGGTCGTCCTGCTCTACTTCGTTTTTGGCACGAATCTGTTCAGCTCAACGACTAGTAATCGTAAAAACTTCTGGAAAACGCAAGTGGAGAAACCACAGGCTACTTTGAAATGCAGTCGTGTGTGAACCACACTCACGTTCAATATGTATGTGATATCTATGAGAAGCTTACTTCCTTCTTCTCTGCGGCCGTAGGTGAATCTACACCATCAACAGGTTCCAAAAGAAATAAGCCTCCAAGTTGACTACTCTGTAACACATTTGAATTCATTCTGAAGAAACGGAATGCTTGAACGTGCGATCAGTTATTGGGGTCTGAAACTGACCAAAAAATATACGCTGCCCCAAGGAATCGGTGTACATCGTTAGCTCGACTTGACCGACTTCATTATCAACAACGTCTTACAGAAAGTTTTATCGCTGATCCAAAAAGCCTCCTCCGAATTGTAGCATCAACTTTTATGCTGAAAACTGTGGTTCCATAAATCTTAGGCTCATCAGACCTCACTAGCTCTGATAAGGAGACTGCTGATGTTCTTGATGAGTTCTGCAGCAGTGTTTTTGCGCAGTCTGCAGTGAGATCACCTTTGACGTCTCCAAAATCCTTAACTCCCTTTGACGTGAGATTCGTCTTACCAGTATCACCACGCCGGTTCTCGTTACCTTGTGAATGCATATTTACTACAAACCGCTAACATCAAAGTTGGTGTGACGGCGTGGGTATCACAGTTTTACTCCCAGCCCTACAATGAAGTCGCGCCATCTCTAACACTGTAGGCTACACTCGCTAGGACAACAATGCTTCCGCCACTACAGTTGGGAACGCCGCTCAACTGATCTGACGCTTGTTTGAATTCTGAAGATTGACTGGGACTTCCGTCGACGTTCGTCCTTTCTGGCAGCTGCCATGCGATTGTGCTCAAGGTTCTCTCACGTCCAGCTCACTAGCGCCTCTGGTCAGTGCGTTGAAGTCCGCTTGTAAACGGTGAGTAGATAAATAAATAAAGTTTGTCTGCAGATTCGCCGTCTTCTCACTGTGACTTCCGATCCGTGTTAATATAAGGCTGGGGAATCGTCGGGCGTACGAACCCCGGAACTAGCACAACGATAAGTCATCATCGTTTCTCAGGTTCGTCTTGACATTGAAATCGATGGCACTTACACTGTGGACACTTCCTCCACGGCGGTGTTGGCTAAACTCAATTGCCTTAAGGAAGGCTGTCTTGGCCTTCGTGGTATATCTTCCAAGGCTCTGCGAAAAGCAGCGGAACAGCCTGCTGATCCACTCAGCTTACTGCTTACACAATCCGTCCCCCAGGGAACATTACGTAGCAGTTCGAAACTCCCGTGACTCACACCCGTTTTAAAAGGTGATAGACAAATTTACCTCAGTGAGTACCGACCATCTGCATTACTGTCAAGTGTCTCAGAAGTTTTAGAGGCGCTAGCATACAACTCGTCCTATAAATACTTCACACCTCGTGAGATTTTCTCCAGTGCTCAACATGGATTTCTCAAGTGCAGTTTATGTGCCACAAATCTGCTGGTGGCCACTTATCGGTGGACGAAAGCAAATGGTCAAGGCGATGGAATAGACGTCGCATATCTCGACTTTGCTAAGACGTTCGACCTAGTGGGTTATGTTGTTTTGATCGGCGAGCTTTCCCATTACGGGGTGCGAGGCAATTTTATCCAGTGGCTCCGGTCGTATTTTGCTAACCGTCTGTACAGGGTGCGCGTTAATGGTGTTTCCTTTAGCTGTAGGCCTAGCCTTATTATAGTGCCTCAAGGTCCGATTCTTGGCGTGCTACTATTTTTGTCATTCACCATCGATCTTTCATTCTCAATCACGTCTCCGTTACTACCGTTTGCGGGCGATGTCGAAATTTGGCGTGCCGCCAACACCACAGATAACTCTGTCATCCTCCAGAAGGACCTCTACCCCCTATTCAGTTGGTTTCGAGCGAACCGACTCGACTTTATTGCTGGGGGTGCAGAGTTATGCACATTCACAGCTCCCTGAAAAACCACCTATCACCTCGACTGGGTTCCGCGTAAAGCGTTTCGCATCCAGAAGAACCTAGGATATACTTTTTGCACACTCTCCCTAACTCTGCGAACTTTGAAACAAATGCAAAATTGCTAGCAACATCCTGGCGTGATTGAAGCGTCTCTTCGGCCAGTTCAACCCTAATTGTTTTTAGCTTCTTTACAACAGTTTTGTTCGACCGCGTTTGGAAAATGAAACTGTAATCTAGCCACCGCATTTCCAAAAGGACAAGTTGCTCCTAGAGAGGGTACAACTTCGAGTCTCTAAGGTAGTCTGGGGTGCGGAAATTAGACCGTATGAGGAAAAGCTGAAATAGTTGAACATGTGCTTCTTAGAGTACCGTCGGCTTAAAGGTGGCTTGGTATCAACCTTTTTCATTATGCAGTCCCCGGAACATGTTTGCCATCAGATGCTCAACAAGTGGGGTAACGTGACACAGAGGGTCACCCCCTAAAACTACAGGTCGAACATAGCAAACTAAAATGCAGGCAGCTTTTTCTAATTGCGCGTTTGCAAGGCTTGGAATGCTTTACCAAACCATGTGGTTTCCGCTAGCTCTGTGACAGTTATCAAGGCTCGCCGTGATTAAAATCTATTTCATTAGTTAAGAAACTACACCTCTTTTCCTCATTCCAGCCACTGATGAAGACCTTGAGATTCTACGCACCATGATATGGGATTCTCGAAAGTCCCAGCTTCCTACTTCTGTTTACAACTCACTGAACCATTGAAGTTTGAACACAGCGACTGCCGTGACATTCAAGATATGTTCTGGCAGGGAGTTCCAGGCTTTGAAGACCCGAACCGAAAAGAAACTGTGCCTTGGCTCAAGTCTGCCGTTCCGACATTTTACTTTCAAGGAATGCCCTTTGATTGGGCTATTGTCCGCAGAAGTGAGCATGGATCTACACAGATGGTTAAGGGTCCTCAAAACCACGAAAGCCTATATTAGGTCACCTGTCCATCTGCAGTATTCCATAGAAAAGGGATTTAGCTAGTGAAGCTACTCAACGTAGGGTTTCGCATTTTACCCACGGACTGCTTTTGTCGCGCGCCTCTGAACAGCTTCCAAAATTAGTTCGTCCCTCTGTAAGTGAGGAGGCTGAACAAGAGTCCCTTGCTCGAGGTGAGGACGAACAAACGTCTTCGTGGAAGATCGTATAGTACTCAACATTGATCGTTAGACTGCTCACCCCTTGATGATGCCCGACAGTTGCAAGAAACAACCTATACTGGAGGGTCAATTGAAGTCAGTCGAGCAAGTCAAAGGTGCTATTGATTCTCTCTAGTACTCTTGTTCCCATCGTAGTTGTAATAGTCGTAAGAGTGTTCTAGCCAGATCTGCATTGGTACGAGCTGAATTAAAAGAAAGACAGCTTAAGGAAGAAGTTAAATTACAGATGGTTTTATTGTGAGCTAAGTCAGAAGTGGACAATGCTAGGTTAAACGCTATGCTAACCGAGGAGGATGAAGATGTCTACGATGAGCATGTAGAAGCAGAAAACCGAGATGATAAAAATGAGCGAGACACCTGCGTACCTAATTTTCTTGATGATTGTGAGACATGTTTGAATCTGATGACTGTCCGTACTGCAGAACAAGCACCAACTTCGTCGGGTGCAGAATTTAGGCTCCGCATTAACTCCACTGTCTACGAGCTTGGCACTACCAAAAGTGGAACTTGGTTTCTTTGATGACAACCCCATGACTCATAGGAAATTTGTGCGACAGTTCGAGAGCTACGTTGAATCGAAAGTGTCGGATGATGGTCAGAGCCTAATTTACCTGATGAATAACTGGAAAGAATGAGCTAGAGTGACAATAGATGGATGCGTCATGCTAGAACCCAGCGCTGGCCATCGCTGAGCACGGCAGTTGCTAAAAGAACTTTACGGACAGCCATATATTCTGTCTCTGGATCTATGATAGATAGGTTGCCGTCCAACGGCAAATGTGTGGGCAACAGCATTGAAGCTTTGTCGCAGTTGTCTATACGAATGCAGAACTGCTCTATTGCAATAGGTCGAATGAACTATATGGCAGAACTCAACTCGGTGACAACACTAGAGCGCATTGTGAGAGCCTTACCCTTGCATCTACAGCATAAGTGGGCAGAGGCCATGGATCACATTTTCGGCATGGCACGAGAACCGTCCTGTAATGAACTGACCGAGTTTATCTCTCGTTGTGCGAGGATTGCGCGCAGCAGATATGGTCAGATAGTTAATTAAAGTGAACGGAAGGGCATGAGGAGAGTGCAGTTGTCTGGGGGCAGCCGTCAAGATACGAAAAGTGGTCCTCTTGAGTCATCCAACCTTTTCGTTGGACAAGATCGGGCAAAAAACCCTAGTGATTGTTGTTACTTGTGCTCTCTTAGGTACGTCCTCGAAGTGTGTGATTCCCTCCTTGCTATGGAGATTCCCGCGAGATGGGACAATTCACAACGACTTGGAGGCTGTTTTGTTTGTCTCAAGCCGTACCACCGAGCCTCAGACTGCAGGATTACGCCGCGTTGTGGTGTGAACGGCTGCGGTGGGCGTCACCGTAGTCCACTGCACCCTACGCGCACAGAGCATGTGGGCAAAGAAGAGAGTAGACACCAGGGTAACTGCAATTTGGTTAATACCGTTGAATGGCATAAAAGACTGGGTGTAGTACCGGTGGCACTCGATTCAATACATGGTCTAGTGTCAATACATGTATCCTCAGACCCCGGCTCGGATACCACTCTAGTGAAAGAGGATCTACTCGAGCGTGTCTGCGTCTCAGACTCCTAGTCCACTCTGTCAGTCACGAACTGTAAATGGGTTGACCACCACACGTTGCAAGAACGTCCGCCTGAAGATTGTTTCTCTGGGCGGCAAGAGGCTGTTGACATAAACAATGCCTATTCTGTGACAGGACTACCCATAAGACCTGTGGCATCGATAAAAAAGGAAGCCCAAAGATGACCACACCTGAAGGATCTTCCGTTTGATGAGATTCACGGTGCAGAAGTGACCGTCCTCGTTGGCTGTGACGTGCCTGAGGCTCACTGGGTCATGGACCAGAAACTTGGACAGCGCGGGCAACCCCACGCAGTTAGATCATTACTTGATCGTGTCCTTAGCGGCCCGCTCCAAAAAAGCCGCGAGAGATTGTCTCGACGAATTGCATATGTCATGATTAAACTAGTCTGACGGATATGATCGCCAGATTGTGCAATAATGAGTTCAGCGACACCTTGACTCCCGGACCGTCCCTTTCACACGAAGACCTCGCAGCCCTGTCGATTGTGCGCACTTCAGTGAAGTTAGTCAATGGGCACCATGAAGTCCCCCCTCCATGGCGGAAAGAGACAATGATTTGGGGCAATAATTAGGTATTGGCGTCAAGACGGTTGTCCTATCTGCGCAAAAGATTTCTGCTGGACGAAACCTTGCGTTTGAAGTACGGCGCGGTCATTAGCAAGCAGATTGACAAAGATTACGTAGAAGAGGTTCTGGAACACCAGATCGAGCCTAGCCCTCTCAAAGGGTGGCATCTGCCACATCATGTTGTGATTGACCCTTAAAAACCGGGCAAATTACGTGTTGTCTTTGATTGTGCAGCTAAGTTTCAAGGTTATTCCCTGAACGACAGACTTTACCCGGGACCGGATCTGACTGCTAAGCTAGTAGGTGTGTTACTTAGGTTTCGTGCAGAACCTATTGCCGTTGCAGCAGACATTGAGGAAATGTTCTTGCAAGTGAGAGTAACCAAGAAAGATTGCGGAGCGTTTCGCTTCCTTTGGTGGGCGGACGACAACGTTGACCTGCATCCTACGGAGTATCAGATGAGAGCGTATTCATTCGGAGCTAAGTCCACTCCGTTCTATGCTAATTTCGTGCCACAGCAAACAGCCGACGATTATGGTTATCTTTTTGACGACGTGACAGAGAGAGCAGTGAAAGATAATTTATATTTTGACGACTGGCTCATGCCACTGCGAGATAATGATGTCGCCAAGCGGTCCGTAAAGTAAATTTGTTGTCTGGTTCCGAAGAAGGTTTTCGACTGAGGAGGTGAGTCCCGAACAGTCGTGAAGCGTTGTGCACCATCCCTCCCCCACAGCGCGCGGAGCCTTTGCGTGAAATACAGAATGAACCTTTACCGCTTGGATAGAACCTGGATGTCCACTGAGATAAAGAAACCGATTGTTTTGTACTCAGTTTCTCTCTACCGGACAAACCAATCACCAAAAGAGGCTTGTTATCATGCTTGTCCACTTTATATGATCTTTTAGGGTTTGTGTTGCAATTGTTACTGCCAAGGAAACGCTTACTGCAAGCATTATGTCGCGTAGGTTTGGGCTGGGACAAACCCGTTAATGTTGGTAAACCAACGTAATTGGAAAGACTGGTACATCGGCCTACGCGGTTTAACCGATTTGTGTATTCCACGCCGTATACTACCCGGTAAAACTGTAGATCCGGAGAGTGGAGAACTAAACCTCATTTGTGATGCATCGGAAGTTGGGTATGGCGCAGCGGCTTATGCATGCTTCTGCGCGGTAAGCGGAGGGCGCTGTTTATCACTGTTGTTTGTAAAGTCCAGGGTGGCTCCATCGAAAGCTATTTCTATTCCACGATTGGAATTGGTTGCCGCTTTCCTGGCAGTGCGCGTCTACGTACTTTTGACTACTAATTTGGAGTCAATGTTCACACGTGTATATTTTGGGATGGACTCCATGATCGTAATTTTTTGCATTGCCCTTGCCTTGATCAGGTTTATTACGGCCGTTGCAATTCGAACAACTATACATACATCGACGTCACTCGATCAGTGGCGGCCCGCGAGTTCGGGAAACAATCCGTGCCTTTTGGAGGAAGGAGTGACGTAGATCAGGATGAGTGCAATGGGCACCTAGTCCGCATCGAAAGTGCAATGTGTGAGTCATGGAGAACGACTTGTGCCCAAACGTACTCTTCGATGTCGGACCCTTGAGGAGCTCAAATAGTGGGAGTCATGGGGAACGGCTTTCACTGCACTGTAGTTTTTTGGGGTTGGTGTCGCGCTCTAAGCATGACGAACCTTGCGTTTGACGTTCGTTGACCTAGTAACTAGTCAGGTGGAGAACCAGAGCTGAGCGGAACCGACTTTCTCCGGGCAAATTTTGGTCGCGTCCGGATTTTGTGGGCCGGTGTATCGAATTTAGAAGCCACAGTCGTGTGAAACTCCGACCCAACCCAATTCCCCCAAAACGCTTATCCCTGCATACTCTATCTCCCATGTTTTTTTATCGCGTCAATTGACAGTAGTGCGAATAGCCACTTGTCGCCTTTTGTTCTTTGCTTGTGTGGTGCGTGCATCACTTTTTAGAGCTCGGCTCGTCCCTGTTGTTTTTGAACCTGTTGACTGCTCGAAAGAACTCTGTTTGGTATGAATGTCATACTATGTGCTAACAATTCATCTTTAGCCTAGATGGCATCAAATTTTAATTACCTCCTGAAAACGATCCGTCGATCGAAACCGTTGGTGCTTTGATCATTTGTTCAATAGTACCGTGGCTTTGTGAACCAATCTTGTTTTGACCATTTGGGATCGTTGGTTTATTGCTACGTGTTGCTCAACGTCTTCGTGGAAGATCCTACATCAATAGATTATTGACTTCCTTGGCGCTGGCCTCAGTAGTAGAAGCACTCGAGAGGTTATGTGTCACAACAGTATCAATGTCCTATCCTCTGTCCGTGACTTGAAGCGATGCACCGCCGATTTTGTAGGGGAAATTGTGCCTATACCTGATATGCACAACTTCGCACTTGCTGATAGTGAACTCGGTAGGGTTTGATTTAGACAATTTGTAAAGTACACTAATATCAGTCTGCAGGGCGTTTGCGTCAGAGTCGTTAGGCACAATAAGCCAGATTTTGATATAATCGGAGAACGGTTGTAGTGAAGACGATACTTTAGATGGCAGATCATTGATGAAGATTAGGAAGAGTAGTGGTCCCAAGATGGAGTCCTGTGGAACTGCGATAAGGCTGAGTCTGGCAGGAGATACAGCGGGACCCACCCGCACACGGGTTGGAGCAGTTTGATAGACAAGATTTTCGCCAGCGAAGAAGGTTACCCTTGACACGACAACGGTGAAGCTTGTGTAGTAAAACAGAATGATTCACTCCGTCGAAAGCCTTGGCACAGTCAGAGTAAATAGCATCGACCCCCTCCAGTACGTAGGTAGCGGTGGTCCACTGGCCTACAGTTAACAGCAAATTTGTAGTACATGAACGACCGCGTAGGAAGACGCGTTGCTCGCTGCAGAGGAAAACTTGTTCTAAGAGATGTTTGGGTAGTAAACCGTCGACTAACGCTTTGAGAACCTTGGACACACAGGAAAGGAGGGCAATCGGGCGATAAATGTATGGCTGATTGCGCTGTCCACCTTTGAAGATGGGAGTGATATTCGCGGACTTCCAGCTTACAGGCACCGTTCTTGCAGCAACTGACTGTGTCACCACAATACTTAGCGAGACAGCCAGCTTTGCAGCCACATGGAGAAGGATGGGTGGAGATGTGCAGTCTGGTCCGGGAGAAGTGGGTTTGAGCCCCGCAGTTTCATTAGCACAACATCTGCTGTGGTTTCTACTCCGGAAGTTTTTCTAGAAGTGTTAACGCTATCTGCCACGGGGCAGTTAGGCACGCCGTTATTAAACACAGTGCTGTAGAAGTCAGTCAAATCTGTAGAAGTTTCCACCTCTGAGCAAGTAAGCTCTTGCGGGCCGACTAGATGGGGGACGCCGGTTTCGACTTCATGAGTTTCTGAGGCAAGTTTATGCAAGCTTCTTGGATCACTGACGAAGTGCCGGGCTAAACGACGCCGGAAATATAGTCGATCCTCCCCGATAAGTTTGGTGCATCGGTTTCGAAGTTGTGCACACAGATGACGATCATCTAGATCCCTTGACCTTATAAACCGAGCACATGCTAGGCGTTTGGCGTGGATGATTTTTAACGCTCGTGACCGCATTCACTGTTGCGGTTTCCGGCGGGCTGTAGAGTGGAATGGTGTCGAGCAATCTATTGCTTTGCGATTGGCATTAGCAAAATGGTCACAAATCTTCCCAATGGACAGTGATTGGCTAAACTGTTCCAAAGAAGCATTAGTCAGGTACGCGTTGAGTGCATCCACCCTGATTCTTCGGAAGTTCCTTCTTGGGAATTTTGCCTCGGTAGTATACTCAGCACCACAAATGAGGTCGAAGGTAATTGCAGCGTGGTCGCCCAAGCCGAGCTGGGAGTCTACTTTAAAGTTGTCTACCATCGGCTCCTCATCAGCGAAGATGTAATCTAGACTGAAAGGAGCATAGCCCTCAAGCCATCTTTTGCAATCAGTGAAATGTTCATTAAGGCCAGGAGTTGCAGTTAAGGTTAAAATTGTTGCAGGCATTGCACGAACGGGGCATTTGTACGAACGGGATAGAAAGTCAATTTTGTGGCAGGTTAAAGCTTCCCATTATTATTATGATATGTGAATATCCTAAGGAGGGTATACAGATGAGTTCGGGCAGGATCACCTCATCACGGCCAGAGCAAGAGTAGGAGGGCCGATACACTGCGCCGGCTAACAGCTTATCAGAGTTGGGTAATGCAATAGATCACTAGACAGATTCACGAATGATAGTGAATGTTGGGTGAGACGGGATAGCCAGGTGGGAGTGTCGGACAAAGGACAACGTTGCCTCCTCTGCCCAGCGTTCTACCATTCCAAAAGAGCAGCATGTCTGTAATGTCAAGCTGAGGATCGAGATGGCCTGGCGAAGACCATTATTCAGTATTTCCGACAATAAAAAGTCAGTCACGTGGTAAAGTGCACGGATTTTATCAGGTTTACTTGTCAGACTTTGGGTGCTGGTGTGAGTAAATTTGACAGACTTCTCTGAAAAAGTGTAGATTACCGGAGTCGGTGATGGATTGGATTTTTCCAGGGACGCTGGGCGCATCAGCAGGGTTATCGCTGCATCTGACTGAGCCGGCTGGTAGGTTTTCTTGAGACTGCAAGCCAACTAAGATGATGACTAACAGAGAAATTCTTGCTAGGTAGTTAGCTCACAACTTCTCGCGTTCGACTTTGGAGTGATCGGGGTGGAATGTCATACCTATGGGATTCGATGGCGCTTGTGGCTGAAACGCTCCAGTATATACGCAGCCTTTTTGGGGGCAGTCGTGGCAGTTTTCAAGAGCCGTGGAAGGGAATCAGTTGGGGTCAGGCCAGAGCGCGCGATGCGCATTGTTTCTCAGAACCACATTTTCTAGCTTTAGGGCAGACGCAAGAAAATTCCACTCATTAATATTGTGCACGGTGTTGTCCCCACGTATGCCAGGCACATTTCTGAGAAGTACGTTGCGGGACTGATCAACAGCGACCACATTTCTCGTTGCCTGTTATCTCCGTTGTCGTTCAGTCTGAAGTAAGTTAGGGCAAATATAAGCCCCGCCAAAGGGGCGCAGTTTGAAGACTGCTAGGAGGACCTCTCCAGTTTCCGAGGAACTTTAAAGGAAACCCTTATCAACCTCGGTTTGCTTACATGCGGTGGGTCAGGCTTCCTTGAAAGACGGGTAATGGAGACAGGATATTGAGGTTTGATATGCATTTGAACACAGAGAGCGGGCCGAATTCCGCCGTCGTTCGTCGCGAAGTTGGACAGACGAGTCAAGGCACTTTGGTAGTTCCTGTACTATAACAGAGTCTGACCGGGCGACAGAATGTTTAATTTTTGCGACATGTGTGCCAGTATCCACTAAACGTGACGAATGCTGGGAAACGGCCACTAATGACGCATGCGGTCTAGTTTTATCGGTCGACTCGCGCTCAGTTGGTGTTGCCACACCTTGAGTATGGTAGTGCTTACTGGCGTTGGCGGCGATGCTACGAAGTTTGAATCTATTACACGCTAACTAGTCATCTGCGGCTATCGCAGTGCCAGTAGTGCCCCCTTGACCGGCAAGTAGCCCTTCAAAGGAACAACAGCCATCGCAGTTGTGCTGAGTGCAGTCTAGATTGACTGCGCTAAGTGCGTGGTACAGCTCTGGAGAAGCATCAATGCAGAAAATATGCAACCATGTATTACAACCAAAGCATTGCAGAGCATGGTTACTTACGCGGACAGATTTGGTGCACAAGCTGTCAGTGAATCTTGTGACCATTTTTCAACATAGGCAAGTCGCTGTAGCCAGGAGACAGGAAGGAAGGTATGGCAGTGCCTACATGATGTGCTACATGAAAAGAGCAAGTGATTACTGTGTGGATATTTAATTTGAAGTTTCTCATATAACTGCTATTTTTGACAACTTTTTTACCGTACAGTCTGCTTATATTTTGCCCACGTCCACGTCTGTCTAAAAAGTATTCATATATAACAAATTATGATGACCAAAACCGGTCGTCAAACAAGATCGACTGGTATCAAAACCACTTGTTCTAGCTCTAAGGTAGATATTGAACGACCTGAGGGCAAATGCCCTAGGCCCAAAACTTGTAAAGACCCTTTCAAAGAAGCTGCCCTTAAAGGGGTTGAAGATAAATCAGTGGTTCCTCAATACCCCTCTAACTAAGAACTGTTCTGTCCCCCTAGACAATGTATTGGCGGAGTTATTTGGTAGGGTATCTAAACTGAAAGCTGAACTGGCCCAACTAAAAACAAGCTATGCTGTATTCCAATCTCTAAAGGAGAATCTAATCTCCCTATCCTACATCTTCAAAGTGCCCGGAAAGTCCC
>LUCH01001318.1:0-17514 GCA_013368495.1 Paragonimus heterotremus
ATTCGACCGGTTTATTGAGTGAAGTCTTTATATTGCCATCTCCTTGATGTCAGTGACTAGCATGATATCGTCTACACACGGTAGAAATGGGCTTGACTGGAAATAGCATCTGCATTCTGCCTCAAGTGAGCAACGAAAATATCGGCTAACAGCTAACCAAGCAAACTAGCCGAGACAACACCATCGTTTTATGTATGGCCAGTTCCGTCGAAGTTGAACTTTACATTCTTTGCGCACAATAACAGGAGTTGTTCTAACACAAACAAAGTGGGCAATTTATGTTCGGTTGATGTGAGTCAATTGACTGACAAATTATATCAACCGTCTCCATCAGAGGAACAAACTAGTTATATTCATACTGGCCACATCTTTGTTGTCATAGTCCTAACCGTCGGGCAAGCCGATTAACTCAAAACTATTTCCCACGATTTTTCGAACCACTTATTGCTTTACGGGCTGAATAAATTGAGCTAACCATCGTGTCAACGTGTCTCATGGTGAATCAACCATAGATATTATTGGCCTCAGAGGTATACCAGCTTTGTGGAGTTTGGGTAAGACCTACGGTTGCGGGAATACGTGTTCCTCTAGGTATGAACGTTGTGTATGCCCGCAGACTGTAGTGTATACTTGATGAGATGCGGCAAAATGTGTTCAAGGAATTTACTGTAAAGAAAACTGTTTCCGACTTCTCTGTTCAGATTTATTACGAGAAGTTCTATGCCAAATTTGAATCGATTATAATGTGGTGTGCAGCTAAAGTGACGTGGAACTTGAGGGAATCTCTAAGTGGCCTGTAGGATAGTATAAAGGTCTGATCTTTATTACAAATCACCACATAAAGCGTCCGGATTAATATTGGCGTTGAGATTATCTTTAAATAATTCTACAAAGCGGCATATATAATTTTGTTTTATTTGTCGTCTTTTGGCTAGTTAAATCTGATTTTACTCAAGTTTCTCACATACTGTCAGAGCTTGTCGTCCTCTAGATATTGTGAAGAGAAAGGGTTTTCGGTTATAGTTATTAACACTGCAACCGGATTTTCAAATGCTTGCTAGTTCACGTTTCTGTTTGTGCTTTCTGTTAGACCGTCGTTGCAGTTTTTTTCCGGTAAATGGTTTCACAGTCTGTCTTCTCTTTATCACAATGTAGGCTGCCGTGGTCGGTTTGGTGAAAGATGGTTTACATGTGCTCACGTTGGCAATCGGGGACGGTGCAAATGATGTGAATATGATTCAGGTGGCTAATGTGGGTGTCGGGCTGGGCGGCGAGGAGGGCATGCAAGCCGTGATGGCCTCAGATTTTGCTATCAGTCGATTTCGATTCTTGCAACGTTTGATTCTTGTGCATGGGCATTTGTGTTATGATAAACTAGCCCACACGGCGCTCTATCTCTTCTATAAAGACGCAGTGAGTTGCCGGTCGATGAGTTTGTTTTTTTTATTTCCGCCCACTTGCATTGTCCGTCAGAAATAACAAGGTACACTTTATTCGTTTAATCCGATTAAGTTCTCGATGTCGTTGATTGCTGCTTGTTTGAGATTGTTTGTCATGGGCTTAATTAGTGATCTTTGATGTCGTGAAAACTTATCGGCAAGCAATGTTAGATTACGAGATAACGAAACGACAAAAATCCAGTTTGTTCAGCTCCTGAACAGATTCATGAACTTGATAGCTTATTTCCTTGATAGTTGAAGGCTGTTGTTCACACACTTGCTTGCTGTAAATCGATGCTTGATTGACGATCGAGTAACCGGTCGTTAGACAGATGGATTTTGGGATCTATACATATGGGAACAACCACTGTTATGTGTTGAACGAGAGGCCCATCAGTCAGTTTTTAAACATTACAGTTTCTGTTGGAGAGCCTTTGGACCGATGCGTATTGTACAGTAAACTAGACTCGTTATCGGTTTATTGCGAGATATATCTTGTCCACCTAAGACCAATTCAATGAGGTGGTTTATTACAAATCAGGTCAGTATCGGTGGTTCAGGGGACTCATCGTTTGAAGGCATAGAACCCAATGCAGTGAAGATGAGCGATCGTATTATACTACTCATACCGCGGCTATTCAGTAGTAGATGCAGAGCGTATATTTTGACATCGTACAAGCCACAGGAAAAATGCAGGAAGGATCATCAGAGTGCAGCATCGCCCGTAATGGTCCCTGCTACTTAAAGGAACTGAGCATCGACGTCTGTGACAGCCGAGACGGACTGAGGCCGAATACCGCGTGCAAATGAGTGGTTTTGTGTTTGGTTTTGTTTAAATGCTTAACCCGCGTATTGCTTTGTCGAATAAACAACCCTTGTGCCATCTGCGTTTTTGGATCACAACACCAACATGTTAGTAACTTGTTTGGAAAGTGTTTTAAACCAGCAGAACTGTAGAAAATTTGATGGTAGTTTGGGACATTTTTAAAGTGGGCTAACTGAATGACCAATCAGAATGTGAAGGCTACGATCGAATGTGGGTGGCGTTCAATTTATCACAATCCGAATCCCCAGAATTCAGTCATGAGATTTTCAAGCGCTGTCCCTTCCTTATTAGTGGCCCATTTGACTGACTGGGTGCGGTCGCAACATGACCAATCCACAATCTTCAGCGCTGAGTCTCACTCACCAGTTTATACATCCTGTCAATGCTGTTGTCCTTGTTTGAATTGCGAATCACACTGGCTACAATTTATTCACATGTCAATACCACTAATCAGTAGGCATCCATAGTAAAAGCACTACTTATAGTTAATTGATGAATTCAAACAAAATGGCATTCATTTCGAATCCTCGAAATCTGATTCTTTTTCTTTTGCGGATTGTCTGTAAAAACGTCTTCATCTTCTTTTAATAACCTCCGACAACTTTGGTTCTCATCTGTTCACTGCAGGTGTACATTTTCCTCCTTTTCTGGTTTCAATTGTTTAACGGGTTTTCCGGAAGTAACGCCATCGATCAATTGTCACAAATCCTGTTCAGTGTGACCATGACAAGCCTACCTCCGTTCCTGATGGGTATTTGGGATAATCCGATTGATGCGGACACTCTACTCGCGAATCCAGTTCTGTATCGGTCTGGAATTGAAGGCAGGGTAAGTACTCAATCGAAAAAAACTACTGGAAATTATGTGTCTAGAGTGATCAACCGATGACATCCTGAGATGTTGTTGGAGAAGTTAGTTCTATTTGGATCTAACAGGGTGATTGACGATATCCGAGTTATACATAAACCGTGGAAAGGCATACTCGTGCAACGTTTTGTCCAACCCATCCCACTAAACTCGTCACATACAACTTACGTTTCAGCATAGCTAAACAAATTGCGAGTCTGTCAAAATACCTGTCAGTGATCTGACTTCTAGTATGAACTAGTGGTTGCTATTACAATTGAACGAGAGACGACTATATGAGACAGGTCAGACGAGTGAATCAGCGTGACTAGATCACACAATAGGTCAAGCGAAACGGGTATGTGGAATGTCGACGTGATATTGGTAGTGGCCAACAAGAAAGCTCAGAATTCAATGTTACTGCTTGTCTGCTTAGGGCGACCGAAAACAAAATCCGGAATCTAAACCGTTTCATTGGAATTCCGAATGAAATGTTCGACTGCAGAACTTATCCGAAAACAAGTTTTGCAATCGGATCGGATTAGCGAACAGTCCCAACACACTGCTGTAATCGTACACGGGAGTGTAAACTCATGTCAGATCATTTGTATCGGTTCCATCGTCCCAGTGTTCTGGCCACCATGATGCACGATTGCTGGCAGCTGGCCAATGACGGACGTCTCAGCGTTTGTAAGGCATTGCGGAGCTGGAACCGACATATACCAATTAGTGCGAACTAACGAACTATAAATGTAACGTTTCACTAACGGAGTGTGCTAACACCAACTGGTGAACAATAGAAAGAAGCGTTGACTGACGAAGTTAGTGGACGATTGACTAAAAACGACACATTTTTCTACAGAATTTGATACTCATTTATAGGTTTACCGCATCATTTATGAACTGTGATATAATTTTATGTAGACGTGTTACAAAAACACAACCAGACGTATGCGATATTTCTCTGTTTTTTGGCCTCGTATGTCAGTATCTTTCCTTTCTACCGCTGAATCCATGGTAGAAGAAACTTGCTGCGTTATCGAGATCTACGTGGACAGTTCACCAAATTCACCCGTCTCATTCTTTAGAAATCTGATCTGTCCTAATCTATTTCCCGAATGCGAGAGCTGTCTAGTCTAGGTCAACATTCAGCATTCTCATCCTGGGAGACAAAGGGGTTTCAGTTTGGTGGCTCAGCGGAGTACCTAACTTATTTTATTTGTGGTTTGTTGCGAAAATGTGAAGAAGATCACTCTCTCTGGTTCAGTGCAAGGCACGTTGGTACGCAATCGGTTACCTGAAAACCTGTTTGAAGGCTGGTGAAAAGGCTTTACGACATACGGTATTTAAGACCTACAAAAAAGTGGTCAACTGAGTACATCAGCAGGTCACTGTTGTACTGGTGATGTAAAAACTAATCCCAAAACTTGTTTCCTTCAGTTCGTTTGACAGTGTAACATCGAAATTCGTTGCACACAAGACACCCAAAGTATGCAATTATCGATCATATCGTGAGACCCGAGTACAGCAACTTCGGTTATCGGTTGCGTGCAAGTGCGAATCAGTTTGTACGTGATCTTTGTCGGAAACGGATGTATATCTCATGAAGTATATTGACGGAGCAATATTCCGTCTAGATGGAATCGTGTAAAAACCGCATTTTGGCATATCAACAACCCTTACCATTTCGCTCTAGTCTGACCCCAACATAACGTAACGTTTATGGTCTGAGTGGGAGTTGTCGGGCCTTTCTTCTGTGATAGAGTTGTTATGTGTAACACCCTTTTTTACGTAATTATTACCGTACTAAGGTATTTTCATCCCTAAATACCGCATAAGTATATTATACTAGTGATGAAACAAGTGGGAGTTCAACAGGGCGGTACAACACCACACTGTTTGCAGGAGAATATCTGGGTAAAACATGTGAGCGATGACGAATCAGTCCCAGTTGACAAATGGAGTTTACATTCATGGTCGCCAGCTATTACCTCACTGGGGTTTTCCCTTCAGGGCTACCTCAAGCACAGAGTCTACAAGGAATATCCACATACCCTAGAGGAACACGACTGCTTATAATTTTAAAATTCCGTGCAACATTTGCGATTATTTCGCAGTGAGTGCCTTCACCTTGCTCAGTTAGAAATTATGACTACCAAGGTGGACTAACTACTCATCATTAACTCTACTTTAATGCTCAGCAATGACGTTGGCAGATGCCAACGTGAACTGTTTGATAAATCCTGTTGGGACAATCACTCTTCCGGATTATTTGATGGATTCCATATGAGACGGTGAGATGGGTAGGCAGTTGACTCCACACGTGAAATTTCTAATTTTTTTGCACGGCTTTGTAACTCAACTGAGTAGAAACTTACCACGGGGTTATCGGTTGGAATTAACAGACTAACTGTGTCTCCATTTCGAGACGATCGGGCAACCTGATCATTACTCACAAGCAAAAGTAGTTGCATGTTCACATACGATAATTCGATCGTGCCTAATGTGAGGTCAATGACGTAGTGGTAAACACGGTTGCCTGCTCATGAACAGCGTGTCCGTGGTTCAAGTCCTGGCTGCACTGGCGATGATATGCACTACTGGCGAGCCCTAATGAGAGCGAAAGTCGAGTCTAATACTTCTTTTCGAAAGGGGCTTACTGGAAAGTCTATGGGGATGCGACAGTTGCTATCAACTATGAGTGATGTTCAACTTGAAATCAATCAAATCCCCGAATACTCATCAGTAAACTATTTTAATGCTCAGCACTGACGCTGACAGATGCTAACGTGAACCGTTTTATAAATCCTGTTGGGACAATCACTCTTCCGAATCATTTGATGGATTCCATATGAGACAGTGAGATGGGTAGGTAACTGACTCCACAGATGAAATTTCTAATTTCTCAGCATGTCTTTGTAACTCAACTGGGTGAACACTTACCGCGTCTGAACATTCTCCTCCTGTCACTGGTTCGAGTCCAGTCAAAGCTTAGATTTTTTGTAATTAAATATCCTCTAGAACGGGTAATTGTTTGTTTGTCTTTTTTATTCAGTACATACTGTAGGTACATGAACAATAAGACGTTATGAGCACATACTAGTTGTTCACCGTCCAGAAGCTGTTTAGTCATCTTGTGTGCTGCGCATCGCATAATCCCGTTGCTTCGCATGTTCTCTTTTTTCTATCAGTGGGGCGTTTCTTGTTTGTGTTTGTCAAGTAGTCGTCTAAACACAAGTTCAAAGTAAATTGTCTTCCCGAGTACTGTCTTAATTAGAATTTTAGGTAAAGTAATGGCGTAACGTTTTGGGATATCGAGTAGAGAAAACCAGAATAACAATCGTCTGGGTGGCACTAAACAATGTTATTCTATTGGAAACAACAGCACTTTTTTTATAGAGGGACTACAATATTTACAATTATTGTTGAACTACAAGCGTTCCTGCATTTTGACTGTCCTGTTCGTCGCGTTCGGTGCAACAGCTGATCATCGTTCTTGGTTGCTTGTCGCCGATCGACCACAATTCCGTCTTCCGCAGTTTTTGGGTGAACTTTGATGGCTGAGCCTCCTTCAATCAGGAAACCGCTTCGGTCTAATCTAATTACAGCTAGATCTTCTGATGAATATCCACTGGCTTGCATGAAGCTCTTCATCTCACATGTCAAAAACTGTTTTATCCTTCTTGCATAAGGACCGTATTCTGTTTATGGGCATTTTCATAAGATTTCTGTCATGCATATTGCTTTGAACAGATACTTCGCAGTACGTGTTCCATCATATCTGTGTATGTTTTCGACGTGCAGATCCCTTACTTGTTCTATTCGGTCTGTCATTGACTAGGAGAGAAAAGAGTTACTCTTCTTCCCTTCGTTCTTTAGCTTTGAAATTGTGTGTACCTGACTTAAACCTACTCTGTTCATGAAGAAACTTAAGACTGATTGATCTATCCGATCCACAGCCTTGATTCACTCAATCTGATTATTTGGTTCTGACGTGTGTGTAGACGTCATATTTCCTTTAAACGCAACAGTAACTGATCATTCTGCTGATTGACTTGCGCGAATCCACGTTCAGTATGCTCGTAACATCCTGATTAACTACTGTTTGATCACGTTTGTCTCTGATTAGTTTTATGACCCCGTCCACAACCTCATTCTAATTGATTGCACCCATCTGTACAACCGTGTTACCACGGTTTGAATTAAATCCGAGTAAGGAAAGTTCATCCTGGGGTATCCCATATTTCAGGATCAATCATACCAGTCGGTAGGTGAATTCACTGTTGCTGGACAAATGGTCGGTAGAGATGGGTGTGGTGATGTATTGGGTGCTTTATGAAGACGATGGATTGCACAAGGTTGGAAACCTTCATAACCTACAATGAGATATCACTCTGTCTTGATACCAAAGGTGTGGAACAGAATAAGAAACGGATGAGAAAAAGTCATCACTGGAAGTAATCACTGACACTCACGGTATCTGGATCTCGTTAACCTGATTGTTAAACAAACTATGATATAAGGTTTCTTCGTGAAAGGTAAAGTAAACATTTCACCCTCTTATAATACAAACAATTTAGCAGTGTTTTCTGGAAAGTCTAAAAGTTGTCCTAGTACGATCGTTAGCCGGAACAGTAAAACAGCTGAATTTTTTCGGTTCCACATCCTAAATTTCAAGACACTGTGGTATCCTTCGTCTTAATGTAGCTCGCAAAAGCTTCGAAATTTCAATGATCTCTTTTATCGATGTGCTCAGCTGAAAAGGAGCAGTCGCTCATGATTTTGTTCTTTTGTGATATGCTCATTTTTGAATTGTTCTACATAAACATTGAGCATTCCACATAGTTCTCGAATATTATTGTCGAACCCTGTCTACCATTCTGTCACTCGTTTATCTCATTACTATTTATCAAGGCTTATCGTCCTTGGCTTTTCTGGATAAACATTCTGGATGCTATCTGGCAAACCCTGATAATTTTTTTCGTGCCTTATCTATTCTACGCGGACAGTACCATGACATTGTGGAGTTATGGGGTGCTTCAAATGAACTTGTTGCTTTTATGCAGCCTATTGCATGCTGCTTTGGAGACGAGAACATGGGTAAGTTGTATAGTGTGGTTAATTTGTTGAACAAGAATCTGAAAGGTTCTTCTGGAAGATTGTAGCAGAGGAGAAAGCAAGTAATCGTGAATCAGCTGCTTAATGAGTCACAACCTTAGTCGTCGTCATCATCCAGGCCAACAATACATCAGTGGTTTTCATTAATGTCTAACTGTTACAAAGACATGAAGAAAAAAATCAAACTCTAGCCAGGAAGAATAAAATGTGAGGAGGGAAGGGGACCTAATCAAGGAGAAAGAATATAGCTACGTCTATATTCAAACATTCAAAACCAAGCTCCTTACATATTGCAAACAAACAACCGAACTATAAGTGAAAACAATACGTTATCAACAATATAGCTTCCCTACGGCTCTCACTGCCCCTTACTATTAAGTGCACTCGGCCAAACAACGACAAGATTCACGCCAATGAGGCCGATCAACCGCCATCTCACTTAGCGTTTCTAGCAACCGACTGTGTGAGTCGCGAGGGGAACAGGATCTACAGCGGCCAACCCCTCGGTAGACGACTTCATTTATGTACTGCAGATCATCATCTGTCCATATTACACCTTACACCAATCGGCAACGACGTTGGGAAAGGGTTTTCAATGTGGCAAATGACTTGCTGGCATTCTAAGCACATAGCCTAACCACCTAAGTCTGTGAAGGCGCAATGTCTGAACAAAAAAGTTTGCTTGACGATCACTACCACATACCCGCTTCTTAACCTCCTGGTTGCTTACTGGTTGATGCCACCCGATACGAGCAACTGAACGCAGACATCGGTGGTCATATACCTCAAGACGGTTTACATCTTCTACCCTGAGTGGTCAAGTTTCGCTGCCGTATAGTAATACAGCTGTCACTGTCACCTTATGTACGCAACCTTTAAGCATCAGAGAGGTGCCTCTCTGTTACCATAGGTGCCCCAAATTAGCCAATATCACCCCAACCTTAGAGATACACGGCGCACACATGTAACGCACCAATGTATATTGTGTGACTTTTGATCTTGTGTGTATGTCCATGCACGTATGAGCCTTGTTAATTAATTTGAACAAACTGATCATCTGGGTCTATCTGTTGAATGTGTTCCTGACGGTTGAGCGAATAGTTATCTTAAGTATTTTATGTAACTATTGACAGAATACATGACAAGCGATTTGTGTTGCTATTTCAAACCCAGCACAAGCCCATATTAATCAAAATTGAACCTCATATAAACTGTTAGATTTGCCATACTACTCTTTATTAGCAGTCCATGTATTTTGCTATCTGCGTTTGTTGAGTAAATTGTGGTACTTACATTCAAGCAGGGCAATACATGGGGCCTTTCGGTGAAGTTTGTGTTCCACCCTGTGAAACAGCCATTTGCATTCAAGATAAACCGCACGGCTTGGTAACACATTTGATCCCTAGTTTTTGGATATGTTCAGACACACTATGCTTCACATAAATGTTTATTTACTCTATCGATGTTGTCTCTTTTACATCGATCTGACCTGTTGAAGCCATGAGTCATGAAACTAGAAAAAGACATTTTTGGCTGGCATATTTCAGAACTCTGGCCCTCATAAGTGGTTCCAACTCATGATCGACCGATAATGCATCATCCTACTTTCTTCATTTGGTTACGAGGCAGAAGACCGTTTTCGAAGCCACCGAGTGGTTAGAAAACTTGAGGTGGCATGCTGAGACCCTTTCACTCAGCTTCACATTTCGTTTTATGCTCCAGACTATGTCCGTAATAAACCGGCGGATAATGCGATAGGCGGTTTTAAATCTGTCGGGTACATGATTCTGTGTTTCTAGTTTTACAGCACAGTGCGTTTGCTGTCGTGTGATATATCAGGTCAGTTATGGATTGGATACTATATGGCCACTCAAATATAACAGACAAAAGCAATCGTAGTGACCGGAGTTTGCACCCACAACCATCATCATCACCATAGACAGCAGTGATTCACATTGATGCTTAACTGCCCCACGAAGGAGAAAAAGCAAACCCGGCATAGGGAGAAAGAAGGGGAAGAAGGGAAAGGGAACCTAACTACTAAAAATAGCTACATCTATATTCAAACATACAACGTTAAGATGAGTATACCTTACAAACAAACAACCAAGCTGCAGGTGAAATTAAGGCATCATCAGCAAGGCAGCTTCCTTACGGGTTTCAATGCCCCACGTCATTGAGTGCGCTCACTTCACAGACAACTCGGACAAACAACGACAACATTCACGCCACTGAGCTCGGTTAGCCGCCATCTCACCTAAAGTTTCAAACCATCGACTCTGTGAGTCGCGAGGGCTCCAGCCCGGGAGACGAACCCGATCTACAGTGAGCAACACGCAAACGATTGATTGGTTGACGATATATACCGTGATTTCAACTGTGCATGAGCGTGTTAGGATGACACAATCGTAACTGCGGAATATGAATCTGGAGTCGTAATTTGAATACAACGCTCAAAAGTTGGTTATTGATCATAAAAGACTGAGTACCTGCTAACCAATCAGACTACTTGGAACATGCTTAGAAGGTTTGAACTAGTTTATTTTGCTTCAAGGTGATTCGTGTAATAATTTCAAATGTAACGTCATATTCTCGTCTTCACGTCTATTCTCTTTGGTGCTTTTATTTAGGATTCAGGAATAAGATGGGTCTAAGCGTCCAGGTATTACAAAATTCGTTCAGAGTATTTAAATTATTGTTACGGTTTTACCGACGCAACAGAATATAATAAACTCGTTGTACTTATCTACGAGAAAACGTGGTCGTCTGACGTCATTGTTCATAGCATTTTGAGCTCTAGGATGGTTAGCTCATACTGCTAGAAATTGCCTGTGATACCAAAGGCGCTGGACTTAGTGTAGCTATAATGCAAATCACATGCTATTCGCGATTTAATCGATGCTATGTTCATGAATTAAAGACATCGTGCCTAATTCCAAATGGATTTTATCAATAATTCACCATCTGTTACTGGCTATGAGTATAAATCTAATTTTGGTGAGTTTGTTTCGGGCACGTTAACCACATTTAATAACCTCATAAGCTAAATTACAACCACTCCAGGGTTAACGGTGCTCAAGTCTACCGAAAAGAGACTCACTATCTATTATGTGAGCCCCACGTACTATTGCTTTGCGGTCAGGGTGGCTTTTCTGACCTAGTGGAACCTACGTGGAATCATTCAATCGGAAAAGTTGTTACCTCGTACGTTTCAAGCATGTCAACAGTCATCACTCCCATATGGTTATGTTCCCTATCATCTTATCAGAAATTGAATCTCATTATAGTGATCGATCACTGCTTCGTCGGACGACCACAACTGCACACATCCACTTTCCTTAAAAAGTGTTTTTCACACACGCATTAGCTATTCTTGGGTTCGTGAAACAATATTCTCCGTCCATTTACAACAATGGAGTTTTTAAACTAGGTATATGTATCCGAGTAAAACATAGCCAATCACACTCTCCCGATCCCATTCATCTCCATTCGTTCCTGTCAGGTCTATCTACACTGGATAGGCTTACTGCTCAGTTATTTGGTGTTCTACATTGTATTTACCATGATCTACCATTCCTTGGCCGTCACCGGAATCTCACCTGAGTCCCCCTATCGTGTGATCTTCGTGACTATGCATGATGCCACATTTTGGCTTCTTATCCCAATAACTGTGATCGCAGCGCTTTTACCCCGGTAAGCATGTGGTGGAATATTTTGACTAATTAGAAGAGTGCTTTCAAGTAAACAACAGTTTTCACTATAGCTTTAAAATTTATAATCGTTTTCAAAATCTGCAACGAACACGTAAGAAAATTTATATTCGTTAAAGGAATTTGTCCTAGGTTTGTTGAATCTTTGTTTTTGTGGGCCACGTTGCTGTACTTTCAAAGCTGGCTGGTTTGGATGTGTAGAGGAGTTTGTGCCGTAAACCGTGCGACTGATTCTTACCGGTCCAACAGCGTTTTGCTAATTCGGATTGGTATCGTACCATCTAGGCATATTGATGTGCGCTCGCATTCAAACGAGCTTTCCACTGGCTTTTTTTCTTCAAAAAAGAAACCACATACTCAATTTTTACTCTTGTTAAACTTAACCAGTAGTGCATGCATATCTTTGTCACGAGGAAACCATATTGATCACAGTAACATTAACTTAATATTAGACATAACCGATTTAGCACGTTGAAACGCTCGGTCACAATGGCTTATAAGTAGTTCTCAGAGTGGCTGATCGTCTCGGGGGACTGTACAGCCGTTGCTTTGTTAGACTTGGTCGGTAGCTTTTTAAATAGGGTTTTATCATCAAATTTAACCCTCAGGTCTGATATAACCGGTCAATTTTTTCATAAATTGATGATAACTAATCCGGTATTTCGATTACTATATAGATGACATACTAGGTCGATGCGGTGGATCGCAGTTCTTATGGTAATCAGTACAATGACGGTGAATTTTGACAGGAAAACATTTCGAGTCTACTGATTTTTTCACTCCGAAACAGACCGGTTGGAAAGTCTGACTGAAAGCAAATATTGTGACCAAACTTACCACAGTGAGAAAGTGCAGACAAATAAGAGTCTCATTGAAGGAAATGGCGATTAGTTATAGTAACTCTCAAATCGTTCAACAAAAAAAAAACACATGAGCATATTCCCGTACACACGTTCTCTGGTGGAAGGAAGAGGATTTTGGTGAACAATGCATTATGAACGTGATCAAAATGGACCTAGTTAAAATGATATTGTCGAAATGTTTCACAAAATCGTATAATTGTCCATCTTGTCTAGATACCCTTGAAGAAGATATTCAAAAATAAGGGAAAACGGTAATATTGTCTCTTACACAAGAAGGCAATCTGTATTAATCGTTATCTTGCAAAGACTCATCAAAAAACTCCTTCGATTTTCCAAGGATAACAATATTTTCTGGTTGTCTTGTTGTTAAACTGTCAAGTTCGTTCTTTAAAGGGGAGATGACATTGTTTAAACCAACCCTGGGTTGAACGTTATAGCAGATCGCGCCCGAAAGAGGAGGGGTTGTAAGATGCTTACAATAAAAAATTTCGCAAAAATTATCAGTTTACGTCATTGTAGTATTTTTATTAACCAAAGGTAACAATCTGGTTGAAGTAACAATTTCATGCGTATGATAGTAAGGTGCGGTGATGTACCGCTGAGATCCGACTAATTTATAAGTTGGTGTTAATAGACCAGGAAGTTTTGGTTTTTTGACGAACTGCTCATCAGCCTGCGTCTGATTGGATGGTTGTTTATTGTTCGACCGAATCCCGGTCCCCGTCGTTTACGCGTTCCGTGCTTAAAGTTAATCGCATTTCAAACTGCAGTATGTTCATTTATTTCATAAACCTTAAAAGCGCGTATAAAGAGTTACACAATGAATTGATTGTTACCGTGTTAATTGGCAACCTACTAGGTGTTATCCAACCACGCTGTTGTGCCTTGATTGAAAAATAGAGTCTGTCGTTTTATCCATTGTGTGTTTTGAAAAGTTTTGTGATTTGTTTCATTGTTTAACGTCTCATCTCAATACCATGTTTTTGTTCCACATGTCAAGGTTGCTCTTTATCGCACTGAATAACACCTTAGCCCCCACGTTGGATACCGTTGCGACCTTATTGTCCAGAGTATATGGCTGTGGAAAACGTCTACCTTTAACTCCCTACCTGTCGGGCAAATTGGACATCTCAGCGCCCATAGAAAGCATCTCATCCGGTCTGTCCCACTTCACCCCACCTTCAGCTACTGAACCCACTGGTCGTCCAATCTCCGGTAGCTCACGATCCTCTTTACCCAGTGTTGAAATTGAACCGGTGGAAGCTCCAGCGCGATTTATGGCTCGTGTTGAACAGTTGCTCAGTGTAAGCAGTCGATTGTTTCGCGGTGCAGCTTCCAGTACCACAGCTGCGGCGAGTACCATCGGTCACCGTCGATCACTCACTGCACCAATTAGTCCATTGTCCATGGAAAATGTGAGGCATCAAAATCATGGGATTGCGGTTGACCTGAGGCATCGTATGTATAACCGTCGACGAAGTCGTGCCCGAACGCTAAGTTACGGTGCTGGTCGTTTGGAGCAGGTATCGACTGCGATACCGTTCAGCCGTAATTCAAACAATTTTGATGATGGTGCTGGGTTGCCCTCCACACCGGTAATCTGGCCTGTTGTGGATCCGCGTACGCGAGCGCATTCACTCACGATGCGACGGTATCCCGAGAGGCGTATCCGTCCAACGGTGAATGGTGAGTGTACGAAATTTTGTGTTGCTGTATAGTTCTACGCAATCTATCCGTGTTTTATCTAGCGATTGAAACTCTTAACCGTGATAGCTTGAGTACCCATTAACAAATAACGATATCTCAATGATAGTCATTGGAAAGATTAAGTCAAATTGTTTGGATCCTTATTGTTGGGATCGGTGTACAGGCTCAACGCAGTGGCGCTCGTCTGCACCATGTCATGTCCTGTTCAATTGTGTTGTTCCGTCATGGGTCCAACCGCATAATGCGTGCCTGTGTATTTATCGCACTGAATCACATCCAGTAGGAGCGTTCCAATTGGCTGAATGTGCAGATGGTGACTGTGTGCGTGCGTGCATTCGGATGTGGAAGTGAGTTTTCGAACCGATGGGTGTGTGGGCGCGCATATTCGGGTTGGATCAGTGAGCGTCACTTAGACTAGACCGATTGTCACGTGATGGGACGCGTGGGTTGGCAAGACGGGGGCTACATCCCACTTGCCCTCCATTAGTTGTCAAATTGAGGAGAAACTGGTACTTTCTATAAGTTCCATTTGTCCGTCTTGCCTGCCTTCCAGAAAACTCCCCCATTGGACCAGAACGACGTCATGTTAACCAATTATACGATGAAGATGTGTGAGGTAGTGGCCTCAGTGAAATCGACAGCACTGTTTAAACAATAAACATAAATAGAGTTTAAGCTGCGAACGACCGAATTAGCTCATTTAGTTGTCGTTCCAGACTGCAGCAACAGACACGCATAATCAGTCTGAATAAAATGTTGAAGTAACGTGTTGTCGGTGAATAACTGCAGATTTCAGATAGCAAAATTCACAACTTTTTATGGACTTCATCTCAACTATAAACTGTAGAAAAAATAGGTTTACAAAGAATCTGTTGCGGATAAAAAAAATAACAAAAACCCACGGCCATTGTGTGGTTGAAAGAGATTGGTTTATAACATCTAGGACCCTCTGTCAATTCGATGCACTTCCAGAGTTGACTGGGCAAAGATTCGCGCGATTCGGAGCTTTATCAGACATCCAAAATGAGTTTGTAGTAGGTTCGAGGTAATTCCAGAGTGCCCATCATGTAGTGTCATATGCTTATCACTTCGGGTTGTACCCGGTGTATACGCGTTGACTTGGAATCTTATGTAGAAGTCTTTCATGATCACCGGGTGTTAGCAACTTACGCATCAGTAATTTTGTATCCGTAAGCTGCGGAAGAATCTTGTAATAAAACGGATGGCGCATCAAACCGAAAGGAATTTCGGAATGGCTTGTAATAACGCTTTATGTGATTACGTTTCGCTTCGGACATAGGAAAAGCTTAGTTAGGCTCGTTGAGCCAGTCACCGTTGCAGCTTCAGTTTATGTACTGCTGTTTTGACGCCTAGGAGTGTGTAGATAACGAGTGTCAATCCCAACTGAGCCTGAGCTGACGCAACGAACATCGGCACCCTACTTCCCTGATCCTCTGCCAATCGCTCTAGAATGCACGCTTGCCACTCCCTTCATTTAATTATCAGTTTGGAGCAGTTACTTACCCGATGGTGTCATCACACAATCACAATCATCCCATCAGTAATCTTTATCAGTTGTTTGAAATGCTACCGAATGTTTCATTGGTCCGGCAGACAATTTGTTTCAAAACGAAAACTGATCACATACCCTACAATCACAGGTCGCTATTAAGTACACCTTCTCATGGGTAAACATGATCGAGGGCAGTTGCAAGTATAGACACACCTGTAAAGATCCAGAAACAAAAAATTATGACCGTTCTGTTCATGTGTAACAATTGTTTTAGTACACAAGTTTACTTGCTAGATGTTCGGCTAAAACAATCCGTTTTCATCCCAACACAGAACTCACTCTGTTGTCAGAATGATAACTGCAGTACGAGCAACCTTTACCAAGGTATATATGATTTTTCCGTATTTTCGATTAGATTTCCTGAGCAGCATCGCATTTGTTTGGTGTTTGGTAGTGACCTTCAGGTGATTTGCACTAATTGCTTTCTCACATGCTTGTAGCGATAAACGTTTTTCTGCACATTCCACATCCACCGCATGCTGCAGTTTGGTTTACAGGAGTGGAAGGCAATATTTTGCCAGGGCGCCAATTATTGTATCCCGTAAGTCCAATTGCCCTGTGTTTTGTATCGAACAAACGCGAGCAGTTATCGCACACAAACATAGGCTCAAAGTGAAGGCAAGTGTGTCACTCAACGAGGCACTGGTCGTCTTGACTAAAAAGTCACATGATTCATCGATAGACGAGCAGTTGTTCAACGCCCGAGTGGACAGCACACAGAGTTGGCGACATCCATTCCGAATTAGTCTGTCACAGTGACAGAAGCCAGGGGATACCTGCGCATAACACTCGCCACATTTGGCGTGCGCTCCACCACTTGCAGTTCAACTCACACATCACGTATCCAGTGTTAACTCGAAATACTAAGACCAGGAAGCATGTGAATGGAGGCCTTTGTGGTCTACGTAGCCAATACTGGTAAACCATTTGGTAGGCTAGTACAAAAGTGAAACCCTTATCTTCAATGGCAATATCTCAGTTGGGAATTAAATTAATAACGTAATGCTAAGAGTAGTTTAGTACAGGAGTAAATATTATTGCACTCGACATAAGAAGGAGAAAAGAAGCAAGGATGTAAAGTTGGACCGAAAAACAAACTAGACATTCATAATACAATGTACCAACAAATCTGGGAAAAAGGTAAGGTAGAAAGTCATAATGACGCAGGTTTCTGCAAAGAGAAGCGGGTAATTTACCAAATGACCGTGGTCATTGGTCGATACGAACGCAAAAACGGATGTAACTGACATCATCTGTTTGAGCCTACCGTAATCGTCGTCCCTTAGCCAACGGTGCATTATCATACATTGGTGACCTACTAATCCCAAACGGCCAGCGCATTCGCGGCCGCACACATCACAACGCCTTGCGTATCGCGCACTTTCGTTCTCGGTCGCGCAATAACTGCTCGTTAAACTCGCGGACGCCCGTC
>LUCH01001318.1:21185-37384 GCA_013368495.1 Paragonimus heterotremus
TCTGGCTGCTCCCCTTTGGCCAATCTGACATAGTTGAACCTGCAACGACCGAGGTCGCAGTTAGCGTAGCCCTTTGGATCACAACAGCACCCAAGCCTGACCACCATGCCAAGGTAACAGCAAAGATCAGGAACACACACGCATATACACATATATACGCACGCGCACAATCACCGACGCATACGATCAGTGTGCACTGTGATTCCGAAGTCATAACGCCAGGTTTTGTTTTTTTCAAGTTAGTATGGTCACCATGGCGGTGAACGTCCATATTGTCTTTCGAATTATCTGTCAGTTATCAGTAAGCCTTAGTCATCACGATAGGCGAATTTTCAACCTTTTACGTACATGCATCTTTAGCACCTGGGTGACAGTGAACAGAAAGACATTAATGGGTAATTTAATGAACGACCACAGTCGGTTTCGTTTGAAAACAATTAGTGGTACACTTTCCTGATTATCTCAAAAACAATAAAGTTTCAGATAACAGGCTCTGGCAAATTCCGACTGCTCAATAAATATGCAAGGGACGAGGTGATTGGATTGGACTTTACTACGCCTGAGTGCATAAACAGAGTAGTAGGTTTTCGGTAGTTAGTTTGTCCGACTTGGTCAGTGTGGCAAGGATAGAATGGTTCTCCATTTGGAGGCCCCACACTGATAAACCTCAAGGCTTAAACGATCTGTTTCTGTACACACAATTACGGGTGGCGCACTTGAAATGCAACCATCTCGGCTATTGACACGAAGCGATATCTGACCTTCTTTGTCGGAGTGATAGGGCCCGTGTAGGCGATACAAAACACTCTCCGTGTTTGTGCATTGATCACAATCGACCAACTGGGTTAACATTAGTAAATTGGTGTTCGCTGTTTTCTAAATCCAAGTCAAGTGAGTAAGTGTTCGCAAATTCTTTTGGATATGCAACAGATAAACAGTAACTCCAGTATGGAACACACGCACTGGTGAATTGATAGAGTGATATGAAATGGATAAGGGCTTCCATTGCACAGCATAAACTGCTGCCGGAATTTGACAAACATATCGTCAACACGAAATGACTGCGTTGTATTTTTAGTCATAGTAGACCCTAGATGCCTGAAAGAAATCACTTATTGCAAACGTCATTAAAACGTTCGTTATATTGTTTACATTTCACAAACGAAAACATTTCATCTGACTTGGAGTTGTTAAAAGATAAAATTCGCAATTGTGTCCAACTTGACAATGCGGGCGAACTGTCCGACAAGTCGGGCGAAGAAAATGCGATAGACTGTTTGATGTGTAACTTTATGTAATCCACATATTTGATTAAGAAACGGTGATCATGGATTGGCGTATATACTTTGTGTGAACAAGAGTAGAGCAAGAGAGCACTCTGGTAGTGGTTGGTGACAGTGAGCCTTGCTCACTAAATTAAGTGAATTGCCTATCATTGATAAAGTGCCGTGGTAAATAGTCGATGCCTGATAGCCGAATACCAAACTCGTTGTGAAATTGCGTCTCATTGTCGATGTTACAAAGCGTATCGCTGTGGTGCACGGACAGTTCTGGGTTTCCCATAAAACAATGACATAGTAAAGTAACCTAGACAAGTGAGTGAGTCAACTGTGAACAGACTGACTAGAGTTTACAATTTGCAGTTATGTAAAATCAAGCGATTATTAGATTTTCAAAACTACAGACGTTCATGAAATTGGACGAAATTTGTCTGCTACTTTTCATGGAGTAGGGTGATGCGTACTGTCCTCCAGCAGCCGGTAGTTTTGCAGTCTATGAAACTCTAAGTGACTAACTCAATTAGAGGTCTAAAAAAAAGTCGACACACCTTAAATTTTCCGATGATGAATCATCTGGTCCGTTTAACTGGATGGATTTCAACCGAATAAGTTCTCCGTAAGCAGTTGAGTGGTTTTGTGAACACAGAGGAGAATTCTGTAATGGAGATGGATGATAACACACGTAAGGTGCTTATTGTGACCTTTTCAGATTGTAATGATCCTAATCACGGCTGTTTCTGTACTTCTCATTGGTGTTTAACATTTCGCAAGTTAGCATTAAATGCTGACGCAAGATCGTTCTGTTAGAATGTAGCTACTATAAAAATGATAGTAGTGTAAGTTTATGTCATAATTTTGTGATCATGACTTCATTGCCTTGACGCCTGGGGTTTATCAGATCATTCTTGAAGTCTCCGTAGTGATTGGCTTCGCAGTTTTATACTTATTAGATTTCTGAACCAGCCGACTCTGTTATATCTCTCTATGTTGGCCATATTTCCGCGTTTCCCTTTGTCTAAGTGAAAACTAAATCATTACGATTTGTTTCACTTCGATGTTGTGAACCCACTGTATCTACCGGTCCCCTCGTTAATTGAGCACTTCCCCAAGAGGGAACACATTCCAGCGCAGAGTGATTACTGACTTAACCTTTGAGCTGATTCGAACTCTACAGGTGCAATATTTTATGAAAACAGCATAAATAAACTCGTACCACTTTTGCGCGATTAATTATTTTGCATTGAAAATTATAACTTCAGGCGGGTTGCATTTTTTAGATTTGATTACATAGAGGGATCTCAGGATTACTCGACACTTGTACTCATTTGAACTTGTTTAGCGACGTATTATTTCTGCTGCATCACACAGTTTCACTGTTCTGCAAGATATCTTTTTTGTCCTGTTTATCCTACCACAGTATCTAGGGCAATCAAGTCACTGTCATCATTGTATTGTTAGTCAAGTGAAGCACCTTGAATTTTTCCGGCTATTTTTCTTAGCTGTCTATGTTGAAATTGATGTTTATTCATCCTCTGCTGTCCTGTCACGATTCGATACTTATTAATCGGCTGTCGCTCTGTCGTTGACCCGACTATCGTGACTTCATTCCATTACCACTAGAACAGGGTAAACCTTCATCACTGGAACGACTTCATCGTCTTTTTGATGACCTTGCCAACAACTCACTTGGTGAGACAACAATACATATCTACGTCTGTGATTATTATAGCTTACATTTGCACACGTTTAAAAAAAATTCGGATTGCACTTGTGGGTACAACTCGCCCTGTTCAAGATAAAAGTGGTTTAGAAGGACCATTTTTAAGTAATCAAATGGTCTCCTATTGAAAATATTAAGGGAGTATAAACTACCTCACATTACTAATTTTTGCACTGGTTCGTGTTCCGCATTTTCATGCGAGAGAGGCATACAGTATGCATCACTTTTGTGTGCATAAAGATTGAACCAGCACAGTAATGGGATGCACACTCACTTTCAATTTGCAGTTCCCAATCGTCCCACGATTTGAGAATTTACTTTGACAAAACAGGAAATAAATAAGCAAATGTTATTCTGTTCAAATAGAAAACTGTACTCACGGTACAATGTGTGAGCACCAAAGATCAAAAAATCTGTTCTTACATGTGTAACTTATAGTACCAGACATGTCATAACATCGAGTAATCGAACGTTTTTTCAGTGCGTTCGTCATATAATTTGTTTATTGAAACGGTAGCTAAAAGGGATACATATTTCGCTATTGCTTCAGCATGAGCTTACGGATTTGTTCCACCAACTGAGCCGTGAACCCTGTGTGGTCGATTTTTATTCCTGAGTATCAGCAATGCACTTGTTTTCAAGAAACGTTCGCTTGAATTCAGTCAAAATTGCTCGACAGCTCAAACTTACAGTGTTCACAACGTCTGTATGACTCTGACCCAGGGATGACATAGACAAAGTGTTGGTGAATCCACTGTTCGTGATAACGTTACCTTATCGATTTAGCAAACAGTGCATAAGCCGAAGCATTACGTCACAGGAAAGAAACATCTTGCCCATGATTCCCCCCGTCTGTATTAATATATGAGGACCTGTTGACGTACTCGTGCGTCAACGTCCAACCGAAAGTTGATGTAATACCTTTCTAGTCTCTTGAACATAAGTCTTGCAAATAAACACCTTGATGTTCAGTGTTTGAGTCCATATATAGGTGTTGTTATTTACCAGGTCCCATCCCTTTTCTGTTCTGTTTCTGAACTGAGACGGTTTATCATCCATTGATGTGTTACTGTCGGTAATGCCATAAACATTCATCTGAAGCTTGAAGATGTATTCAAGTGATTTCGAATTTTGTAGTGCTATAGGAACGGGATCTATGTAGTTTTCAATTATGTAACCTTCTGTTTTGAATTACCGAAGGTTTTCAGCCTAGTTTTCTTTAGTGTGCCAATATGTTGGTTATTTTCAATTTCACTTGTTATGTGTAGTTTGTCAATCACTATTCTCTCATGTCTTTTCTCGTAAATGCACACTGCGGATGAGGTTACTTTTATTGCATTGTTGGTGTTGTTATCTGGTAATCAACTGATTGTTTCGAAATTGTTCGTACTAATTGATGCGTCCAGGTCAGACAACAATTGGGAATACAATTGAATGAAGAGAATTTGTCCCAGTACCCCTGGTTCATTTGTTCCACTGATTACGATCTCTGATGTGTGTTAGCCTCGGTTAGATCTCATTTGTTACAGTTACTACAGTTTCATTTTCGATATCCATTTGAAGCGTTTGTTTTAGGGGAACCGTACGATATTTGTGGATATCTAGCTGTATGTTGGACCATACTAGACAAGCATAAAGGGGGCAAAGAAAATATGCACAAGAGATGTTCATTTCATAAACAGAAATGGTCACAATAATAATGTATATAACTGAGCGAGGCTAAACTTGAATATAAGAAGACACCTGTAAAGTAAGTATGATCGAACAAGCACAATAGTCAATGACTAGCTATCACTGACAGTGAAGAACACATCGATTTACACTTATCCAGGTAACCATACTACTTCGAAACTCGACATGGTATCATGAATGTATGCACTGAGCATTTGCCTAACGTGCAACTTCTCTAGTATACAGTAAAGCACACCTTGAAGACACAGAAAATAAGAAACAGGTCTAAATCCCAAGATGACCGGGAGCTGGAAACAACTGTTAAAAACGTATGTGTACTATGTGGGACGTGTCAACGAAGATATTGTTGCGTTGCTATAGTTTTGTACAAGAAACAGACCAAAAAATTACTATTCCCTGGGACGGCTGGGACAGTAACAACCTGTACATGTATGAGACATGTGGTGCGGTTTCCAAAAACATTCACAGAACAGACGTAACAATGTGGGAGAGACTGAAACTAATCGGAACTGGTGGTTAGTTCGATTCTTAGATATGCACGTCTCAGAAAAAACAGTGGAACGAAATGGATCGATGATGTGTATTCAGTAATCGGTTTCTATTGTGAATTGTTTGAATAGTTAATTGTAATCTACCGGGCTCGACCAGCCATGGTACCGGAATGTGGTTGATTGCGGCTGAGTTGTCCTCACTCTTACTGTTCTGTTATCGCAGTAGCCAGCTCACCCTTACATGAGATGAGTTGTCTCACCTGACTCATTTAAACCCAAAATGAACTTACGCTGGCTTGTCATCTACCCCGAGCACTTCTTGAGTAGGCTCAGAGAATGGAGGCTTTTGTGGTCTACGTAGCCAATACTGTCAAACCATTTGGTAGGCTAGTACGAAAGTGAAACCCTTGTCTCCAATGGCAATATCTCATTTGGGAATTAAAATAATAACGTAATGCTAGGAGTACTTTAGTACAGGAGTAAATATTATTGCACTCTACATATGAAGGAGAAAAGAAGCAAGAGTGTAAAGTTGGACCGATAAACAAACCTGAGGACAAGAAAAGGTAGAAGGCCACAATGACGCAGGTTTCTGAAAACAGTAGCGGGCAATTTACCAAATGACGGTGGTCGTTGGTCGACACAAACAAAAAATCGGATGTAACTGGCATCACCTGCTTGAGTTTAACGTACACGTCGTTCCAGCCAGCGCGTTCGCGGCCGCCCACATCGCAACGCCATATAGTCATATCACCACGACCTGTGTACTTCGCGACTGAATTCACGGCCACTGAACTGTTACTCACTGAGCCTTCAGATATCCGTCCAGACCATATTGCTTCAAACCGTTCGATTCGGTGTTAAGTTATCATCATCATCATAGACAGCAGTACATCAGTGATTCACATTGATGCTTAACTACCATACAACCATGAAGAAGAAGAAATTAAACCCTGTGTAAGAAGAGAGGAGAAAAAAGAATGGAACGGGAAGGGACCTAACTACTGAAAATAGATACGTCTACATTCAAACATACAACATCAAGGCGCCTATACTTTGCAAACAAACAACCGAGCTGTAAGTGAAAGCAAGGAGTCATCAGTAAGACAGCTTCCTTACGGCTTTCACTTCCCCGCGTCATTAAGTGCGCTCACATCACAGACAACTCGGACAAACAACGACAACATTCATGCCACTGAGCTCGGTTAGCCGCCATCTCACCTAAAGTTTCAAGTCATCGACTCTGTGAGCCGCGAGGGCTCCAGCCCGGGAGACGAACCCGATCTACAGTGACCAACTCCTTCGTGAACGATTTCATTTGTCTACGCGAAGTCCTCTTCTGTCCACCTCGCGCCTTGCGCCAATCGGCCGCAGCGTCGGCACACAATACTCGGTGTGACAAACGACTAGCTGGCATCCTTAGTACATGACCTAACTATCTAAGTCTGTGTAAATGTAGTGACTGAACAAAAGAACTCGTTTGACAATCAATGCCACACGCCCGCTTCTTAACCTCCTCGTTGCTCACTCGTTGATGCCACCCGATACGAGCGAATGAACGTAGACATCAGTGGTTCTCAAGCGATTTAAAATCAATATTACATTCCCTGAGCACCTTTACGCAGCCAATGGTGCTAAACTGTTTTTTATCTGACTGATCCCCATTGGTCAATCTGACATGGTTGAACCCGGAAAGATGGAAGTGGTAGTCAACATAGCCCTTCGGATCAAAACAGCACACAAGTCTGACCACCACGACAACGTAGCAGAAGAGGTCGAAAGATACGCACGCATACGTACACACACACATACTCACAATAAACTAGTTACCTGAGGGCCCATAGTACTGACATACTTTCGGTGAACTGAAAGTATTCATCTTAAACAACAGTTAGACGCATTGATACTTGCAATCTACACAGTTGTATGGAGGTCAGTTTGTGGAAAAATACAATTATTGTAGGATGTACGTTACGTTCTTAACTCAGCCAGATTAGATCAGTAGACGCGTATCGGCATGAGTTCCCATGTCATAATTACTTGACTAACATCCGTATGATGCGAATGGCCTGTGTTTACTCATCGTGCATATTCCGTTTCAGGACCAAGCAGGTTCCTAGAGAACAAAGCATCTCAATCTGGATAACCTTTTCGATTGAGCTGTCCACGTCGACCTAGATGACGCACCAAGTCAAATCCACTATGGCAATGATTCATGGTAAATATAGATGCAAAAAGCATACGGACACGGAGTGGATTTGGCTCATTAACAATGCTAAAAAACGGAAAAATATCATGCGACGCTTAGTGTTCTGGCGACGGGGCTATAAAACATCACGTTGGAGTCCACAAACGACGCGATAAACCTGAGAGCACAGCTTCACGTGTTTCGATTCTGTTAGAAAATTGTTAGATCTCAATCCATCTCACATTGATTCGTAACCCTGTTTCTTTCATGGGCGAAATTTTTTACTATCCATCGTTTGGTGAAAAATTATCGTGATAGCATGCTCCGTTATGAATAATCGTATTTCTTACTTTGTCCATTTGCGCTTATCGATGCATGTCGGTTCCCAGTTCTGCGTTGCCTTGCAAACACAGATGGTTATTAAGAAGTTTTTGAACATTCAGGTGTTATCGATCTTGAATCGTGGTGTCCTAATCATTAGGATGATGGCGCCGAGTAATTTGGACTGAAACGCGTATACATCATTGTGCTGGCTAACATGGCTGTGATTGCAGTGGTATATTGGGGTTGGTTGCCAAGCCGACTCGATTAGGAGGCCTGTTTTTTGAGTGAGCCCTTCGGGTTAACAGGTCAATTGCAAATCATATGGAAGTTTGTACTCCAAATTTTGTAACCAGGTCCGAAATTGCTGGACAGTGAGCTTGTCGTACGAACATGTTCAGGCGCTCATTGCTGATCATGTGTGCCACCTTGCCCCGCCGTCAGCCTGGCAACTGCGTACAGGCGAACCAGCTTGGGTTGCTCTCTGCATCCGGCCTATAACTGTCCCCTTAATACATCAGAATCCATAAATTTTTGTTTTTGTCTACCCTTTTACATATCATCCATGCGACCCTGTTCACAGTTGAAATCTAGGGGGACCTTTTTTATCATCTTAACTACATATCGTGACCTGCGAAAGTGATTTGAAGGCATCTTAAACCGGGAAAGTTCACTGTTGCGGACCCAGGGGCCATCTCATTGACAGTTGTTATGATCAATCATACTGTGATATGTGACCAAGTCGGAGACGCGATTAATTCGACTTTCAATAAATTATCTCAACTCGCCAGTCTGATGTGGTCAAAACTCGCACACACTTACGGAGGCCACGAGAATTCGAAAGTCATCACTGAGCAAAACTCATTCAACGGGTGAGAAACGACAGGCAAAAATTCACGACAAAAAACGTCAACCAAACAGACACAACTGTGCATAACACGTCTAAATGAAAACCTCGCTCCATTGTAGATTTTGATCTTGATTGATAAACAGAAATGCACGAGCTGCATGAGAGTTTGTGAATCGGACAATAAAGATCGATTTTTCGCTAACGAATGCCTCACAGGCTACAGTTCCTAATATGATTGTCTGTGGTATGCATGTATATGAGTAAGTGTAAAATGCGAACACCGAGTGATGGGTATTCACTGTGACGGTTCAAATTGACACTAGGATTCTTTGTTAGACAAAGTGATGATGGAAATCGCGCGAAAATTCCCAGTATAGTCATGAAAAATACTGTGTAGCGAACAAGTTCGTTTTCAGTGATTCATCATCAGGCTAAATACATGACATTTATATCACGAATTTTACAGGGGAATCATTAAAGGGGGTAAACGGGGAACGGGTGGTTAATGAGGTTACTCAGTTCAATGTCACGCTACGCCTCACTGCCCTCGACTGGGTAGCTTTAACTCGATAGATTGGTCGAAATGCGCCCGTCACATTGACAGAGTGATTCGAATCCACCAAGTGCGATATTATGGCACTGTTGACAGATTTCGTTATTCCACTGTTGAGCCAAGCTGGTTGGTGCTCCCGGACCCGCGCAGATAAACGTCTGGTCGTGCGGCCAACATAACTGGTGCCACAGGAACAAGTGAATGAGTGTACACAAAAGTTCAAGTGGGTACTTGATTGCAGTGTGACATTGAATTGATTGACCTGATTAACCACCCGTTCCCCGTTTACCCCCTTTAATGATTCCCCTGTAAAATTCGTGATATAAATATGATGTATTTAGCCTGATGATGAATCACTAAAAACGAGCGTGTTCGCTACACAGTATTTTTCAGGATGATGGAAAATTACACATCGGTTGGCGGCTCGTCATGCATGTTTGTCCGTCTGTCACTCGTCTTCATCGTACTTGTGTGATCAATGGGATTTAGTGAGTGTGGAAGTCGATATGCCTGTTGAAAGCATTATGATAGATTGATTTAGGGACCAGTTGGTCCTATTTCTCTTTTGTTAATCCGATCATCCTGGCGACCACCAGTTTGGCCTCGTGACCTGTGGTCGCAAAGTGTTGCCAAAGGTGTGACTTGTGGTCTGGCCGTCTCAGCGCTAAGTGACATTCGTGCAAACATATCTTCAATTATTTACCAATTTCGCTTACGTAAGCTTGGTCACGATCTTGGCAGGGAATAGAGTATATTACGCCCGCTCGCTCATGCGCTTCAACTGGATCTTTGATTTTGCAAAGCCTATTTCTAAGGGTGTTTTTTGGCCTGTGGGCGATTTTGACTCCAGATGTTCCCATAATGCGCTCAGTTGTCTCCGAGACTCTGTTTATTTAAGGCAAGATGATGATCTTGTCTCTCGTGTAGTTAGAAACAACACACGGTCGGGTCCTGATGTACTTGTTTATGAAAAGTCTGGGGTTGCTGTTTGACGTGAATAATCTAAAGAGGAGTCCTTTTTCCCCTTTCTAGTTCAGGTGTACAACATTAGATGGCTACTGGACGAAATGAGGTTCGCATACATCTTTATGTGGTCTGATGGTTACTATTAAACAACATTATAATTTCGGTGGTTGTTTGTTGGCGACATACTGTCGCTTGTATGACTCCATCAGACTGTCTCAATAATAGTACATCTGGGAATGGCATTGATGCGTTGGTTTCTACTTCTTCGGTGAATTGAAGTTCCGGTAATATCTTATTGATGGTCTCAAGGGAACGATTGATATCCACACGCTTAGTTATATATATATATATATATATATATATATCAAAAGAGAAAAGATGTTGGAAAAGCTATCTTGTTAAAAGACCTAAAATTCAATTTTACAGGATTCTGTCTGTTTGCGACGTTTTGACTGCAACGGGCTACGCTCTTTCAAAACACATGATGCAGCGTATCAATTCCTAGATCTTTCATTTGACATATCTGTCTGCCTTGATCAATCACCGCTTGGCCACTCTACGCTTGGCATGCGATCTCTCACCCACCCCGCTCACAACTGTTCTGAAAAAGATTTAGCCAGTTTATCGATCATTTGCATTGTGACTGCCCTTCTTCTTTTGTTTCTCGAACTTTTGCACACGTAACCAGTTCGGCCACGCGCATTGTTTCGCCTGTCATGGTCCTTGTTTTGCACCTAGTGAATCTATACAAACTGAAGTTTGTTTAACGCATATATTAATAATCACGACATACAACGTCCAAAGAGGTAACTCTATTCTTCGGTTATGAAAAAGGCAAAGACTGAGTTACAAAACGCTTTTAATTGTGCTAGAAGACGAGGTAGTGTATGCAATAGGCCGTGATATTGTTGCGTTTCTGCAGTGATCTTCTAAATTATGCCAACATTGTAAAACCAAATAGCTCACATTATTCCAGATTCACCTGTGTACAACGTTCGAAAATATTTGAATCAACAGAACGTTGTGTGATTTACAAAATGGTTGTTTGTACGATGAACGCAGTTGAAAATGAAACATCAACTAGGGTCAAGTATAAAATCGCTCATTTTTGCTAGATCCTAACGATCGTTCAATGGCAGTTTAACCATCAGAGTATATGGTAGGTCCGAGGAGCAAATGACCAGGCTTGCACTGAATGTAATTGATAACCGCGAATTGAGAATGTAAGGGGCAATTCAGTTCAACAACTTGTAGATAAGGCAGGAGGTTTTCAATCGCATTCTTTTGCATTTAATAGATCAGCAACTAGATAAATGCAACACACCACAACTGTTAATGCTTATTTGTGGGGTCATTGTTTAATTTACTACTTTCCAGATAGGGTGTTGTACTAGGAATCCGTCTGACGATTCTTAAAATGGAGATGTGATTGATCTACTCTTGAGCAAAAAATGGACGAGGTGATTTGCAACGCTCAGCTAGAATGGATTAAAATGTACTATCCTCACTCCTACTTGCAACACTTTTATTGAAATGCAGTAGCGAGAAAACCACTCATTCATATGAGTACTAGTAACCAGTGTTTATCCGACCCTTCGTCCAATCACCATTGCTCTTGCTATCTTCAGTGGCTTCCGGTGGCTTGCCGAACTCGATACACTTCCATTTCAACAGGTATGTTTATCTGTTAATTTGACTTGTTTGTCAATCCGCTCGCGTTATGAAACCGACTCTTACCGAATTCCCGTTGTGGATGCGATAAAAGTTTTGACCAGACAATGGTTGCTGACACATGCAAATTTGATCCAAACTGTAATAATGTTATCGATCGTCAGTTTCATGGTTTCGGTGCATACCGAGACGTTCCAGTGTCTACGTCAACATTCGGCGCCCACTGTGTCATTCGATACTACTGACTGATCCACTGTGCAGGATGCGCTGAACGGGGTAAGTCGCTTCCCCGAGTTGTGGTAGGTTGGTACGAAATACCCGGCCGACTAGATTGCAGTGAATCCGCGTGATTCGACACTTATCTTGGATACACGCGGAAGCTTCCACCTACAGGTATCGGCTGTAACCAAGATAGAGAATTTCAGTACCGTTGATATAGATAGCACATGTTTGACAATCAGTGTCAGCTTGAGTAGAAAGAAGCAGTTGTAGGTCTCGTTGGTCTATTTTTTGGTGAAGAACACAGCGTCGGACTTTCTCCTGAGTACTATTAAGAAGTTCAGTTATGTAGACCAAAAGCTTTTTCGTACGGTACGATCGCAGCTCTGTTCAATAAACCTTTTCAATTCCATCATGTTTCAGATTCCACATTTCGAGATCAAGCCAGCAGCCTGCCTATGGATTCATCTTTTTATACACCAACTTCCCAGGCAGCCGATTCATCCCACAGAGTTCGGCGAATACAAGGCGACGTCGAACTGCGGGTTGGAAGATTAGCTCCTCAGGTGGATTCACCACCTCCCTACCAACTGAGTGAATGCAGTGCATCGGAAACTGAAAACCGACAAGTCTAGATTTTACACCAATCTAACTATAAACGTTCATCCGGGCCGTTTTTGAGTTCGGTAAACTTCTGTTTTGACTCATGCTGCCCATTCTCGAAATATATGCAGCCTAGATACATTTTCCTTTCCTATCAGATGCATGGCTGATATCCCTAACTTCATATTGTTTGTGTCTAATTCCATGACACTGGCTGGCTGTGACTTTGCCAGTGCTACCCCTGTCACCAGTTGTCGAAGTTCTTACATTTTTTCAATCAATTTTCAATCGTCTCACCCCGGCTACATTGTCTGTATTCACATTTCTAGTTTTCCCAAACCTTCTGTTCGAGTTGAACCTCAGGTATGTTTCCATGGAACATATCATGTTAAGCTGATTGTCGAAACCAAGTTATTATTGCTAACGAAAGAACTGACTAATTTCGGATATTATTGCATACAAATGAACCTCTGTCTAGTCATAATCTTTGCATTCACACTGGGCAAACGTACTGATGGGAACATTGGTCCTAAGGTGAGCTTTGAGATACTTCGGTCAGGGGCTAATGTCAACGTTGATGTGCAAGTCGAAGGCCGTTGAGATCTTGCATCCACTTTTTAGACCTGTGCGCAGAGAGGTACTTACTGCTTTTCCACGTCAATGGGACGGTTCTTGTCAGACTGTTAGGATTTAAACAGAAGTAGTTCAAACACCCTGGGATTGAACTCGTGACCACGCGCTCGCCGATTGGCATCGTCACTACCAGACCTTCTCATGTTCTAACGATGGCGTAGCCTGTAGATCGATTAGTCATCGAGACGCGGATAACAATCACTAGGAGAAACGATTACCACAATTACACGCGTTAGACAAGGTCGCCTGGTGTCGAACTTAAGATTATACTTCTAAGGCAAAAAATGCCCGCTTCAAATTAGGTCCGAGTGGTCACGGCAAGCTGATGGTCATCTTGCGATTTGTTTCCACTCGCTCTCATGTATGCCATTGATTTGAACTAACCACTGTACTGGGCACTACCTCGAATCCCAAAGCAGTATTTTGCGTGCGTCTTTACGGAATAAGAAGGCTTAGTGAGGCGGGACAGTAAATGCCACAAAGGATTTGTCTTGTTTATGTCACATTATTTTCACTTGTAGTTCGATTGTTTGTTTGCAAGAAGTTATTAAACGTGAGTTTAGAAATAAAAGCTCCGTTAGAAATTACGTTCCATCATCATCATCATCATAACAGCCATGAGCCTGACCAAAAGGTGCTGTGGCTCGGGCCGCCGCTCAACTCAACAGTGACGTGGAATATCCTAGAAGAAAAAGTTACTAAGAAGGTTGAGAATTAATAAAAGAAGACTAGGCGGAAGAACTAGAAATGGTATGGATACAGGTACGCCATTGACTGCGACACATCGCCATCTCGGATAGCGTCTCTAACCAGCGGTTTGGGTGATCACGAGGACCCCATCCAGGCAGGCGACACCTACCTACTTTGCTCGATGGAGCAGTCAAGGTCTTCATATTTCGTGACCACGTTGTTGCTTGACCACCACGCGGTTTTACCCAATTATTGGTGGTCTCAGTACATAATGCCCGGTAGGGTAAACGCTCAGCTGGCATACAGAGAACATGACCTAACCATCTCAAGCTGTGCAACGTAATTAGTTGACCAATTGATCGCGCATCCCGAGCATTCCGGGATACGCGCCGGCGAACGGCCACATTGCTCACGCAATCAGTCCACTTAATATGGGCCAATTGGCGGAGACAACGATGGTCAAACACAGCAAGTTTGTTGATATCTTCTTTGTGAACAGGCCACGTTTCCGAACCATAAAGCAAAATGGAGCGCACACAGGCATTATATACCCTTCCTTTCAGTGACAACCGGACGTCTTTCCGACGCCACAGATGACGCAGTTTGGCAAAGGAAACTCGTGCCTTTGCTATCCTCGTTGATATCTCATCAGTAATACTACAGGCTGACGAGATAGTGCTACCCAAGTATGTGGAACTTTTCACAGTCTCAAGCGGATTACCTGCAATAAAGAAAGTAGGAGTGGAAATGCCCCAGTCTTGAAGCAACACTTTGCACTTTGAAGGTGCAAAGCGCATTCCATACAAACCAGCTTGGTCGCTGAACCTGTCCAGCATGGTCTGCATGTTTTCAGAAGAGGGGCTAAGTAAAACAATATCGTCCGCATACTCCAGATCGGTCAATCTAGCGCCAGGAAGAAGCTCAACTCCAAGCCCACTGGATTCGCGAAGAGCACTCTCCAGAATGTCGTCCATGACAAAATTGAACGTTCTATCACCGCCTCTTCTTATACTCCTAAACCAAAGCGTGCCGTTATGGCTGTATGGTGCTTGATAATCTGTCAGTCGCCGTTGTTCAGGAATAGAATGGGCAAAGTAGTTTGACAGCCTATCGAAGTACATTGCATTGTTGGAAAGTTACAGGCGGATGGTAGTAATCTGGAGGAATGAACCGAATACTAACAGGGATTTAGTGATTATGAACGTTCTGTCAGGAATGGCCATCGGGCTACTAATAGCGACAATACATACTCTTATGCACAGACCTGGGATACAAAAGTTGTTAGCCTTCATACAAGTACTCCGACAATGATCCAAGAGATAGGTATCCAGAAAAAGCTCTGCCATGAAAAACGCAATGTTGCCAATGGCGCACTGGTCAACAGGACTGAGTAATCTGGGCGGACGCACCAACTTGAATAGTTACTGATGTTGGCAAGCTTCATAAACCGCTCTGATATAGACTTGGAACCAGAGTGACAGCATGTGGCAAGGCGACTAGGAAGGTGGGAATACAAACTGCACGGATTTGTTCAGAACAAGACTTTTGTATAGTGGAACGAGAGGTGCGAAATGGGAGTAAGTCGCTGGTAGGTACTTCATTCAACAGTCAATATGACGGCCCTCAGACTTACATTTCATATTCTGGCTTGTGGGGCAGTTTCAATAGAACATCGCGTTTAGATTTTGCTAGGTCTTCGATAACAGAAAGCCTTGTTAGCCCAACCTTCTTTAGTCAGTCTACAAACCAGAGTGTTGTATTCTTCATGAAGAGCAAATGGATAAATCTGCTTATTTATAGGCAGTATTGTGTGGCCTGGCCACACCTGCGCGCAAGGACTCGGTACCGATCTCAATGCCGTTATCATTGTTCTTTGTAATCATCTTACCAGGCGGAAGAGTACACTCCAAACAAACTGCTACACATTTTAAATGACGAATTGATAAGTAACAAAGGGCGAATGATCGTGATTCGTCTGGACGACGCACCACAATGTGGTGCAACACGGCTGGAAAATTATTTACGATGAGAAATGAACCGCACAATAGACACGCACTCCAATTTCATACCCGCAACATGTTATTACGCTAATCAGAATAACCGTCTAGATGATCACACTTACGGTAGAGTTAACTTGAACAGACCAGAATCAGCCAGCTAACAATATGTAAAATGAGGCTCAATCCACTTGTTCATTTTCGTGTTGAGTTTCATCAATCCGGACAGCACGCTTCACAAGATCAACACAGTAGCTCAAAAGTAAGCGGATTCACACCGGTATCATTCAAGAAGCATGTATGCATGTCGTGATACAAAAGTACC
>LUCH01001318.1:37484-73172 GCA_013368495.1 Paragonimus heterotremus
CACCGGTATCATTCAAGAAGCATGTATGCATGTCGTGATACGAAAGTATCCGATCTGAATGAGAGAATGAGAACTTAATTGTCAATTAGATGTACACAAAATTAACAAACACCATTGTCATTTATGGACATGGACAAAGACCGAGAAGTGGGGAATTATTTATGTACATAGCATGGGGATAATGCTGGGCGCGTACCTCTGTGTGTGTGGAGAGAAGTGAGCCAAAACGGAGAGCAAAAAGCATCTCCTGAGACGAAGATAAGCAGAACCGCATGTGATGACCGAGTGTGGAGAGTACACCCGCACGGTGACGCAATAGAAAATGAATGGGTGTGGTGTGTGACAGAAGCCAAGTGCACTGTAGCCAAGATATCTTCCGAACGAGTTCGGACCAAGTGACCGAAAACGAAAAAAAATGAAGAGACTTAGAAATTTCTGGTCGTGAACCGACATAAGCCAATCGACTGTCACCGGATTCGGAAACCACACAAAGTCGTCCCCAACAACTGTTTCCAATCGAAATCTGTGTTCGCACCGTAGGAACAGGCGACGGGAATGGGAGGATCAACTAGCATCCAACGACGATGCTCCTCGGCCACAACAAATGCGCAGTAGGGCACAATGGACGTGCGACGATGAAACTCGGCATCCGAAATACAAGTCCGGAAACCATGACTGACAAGACGATGGGTGCAAGCATCCAGAGATGACGCATGAGCGACAACAAGGATGCAGGTATCTGAAAAACGATAGATGAGTAATCACACGTAAGATTCATATAAGTAAAGAGATCAAAGAAGGTGAGTGAAAAGTTTATATTTCAAAGGTGTGGTAAACGCGCATTTTTTCTCTCGGTTAGATAGGGATGAGCGACAACTCTCAACCGCAGTAATTTCTGATCGACCTCGGGGCTGAAAATCCGGATCCAGCTGCCGTATGCATGTGGCTACAGAGAATCCACCAAAATCCATGAGGGTAATCATTAGGTTAGTCTTTTCTAAGTAACAAAGCACCTCCCACGTATCATACAATTAGCAAAAGCACCTTATAGATAAGTCTAATCTGTTTTTACATATATGCATTGCAACCAATAACATTCCTGTTTGATTACAACATACCCAAATGTTAAGGAGAGCAGTGTTTTGATGATAAACATCCGCGATTGTTTAGGTAATCCAAAAGTAGTTTGTCACGGTCATCGCCTCCTAGTTTTCATGCCACAACACATCAATCCTCAGTCACAATGAATCCGTTTACTTATGCATACATTTGTTACATGATGCATAATCTGTCTGACTGAAAATGCATTCCTGCGCTTCTTAGGAGTAATGTTCCGCCCAGTTCGGGAGACACAGGATCAAAAAGTTACTTGGTAAGATTGAGATTAGGTCAGGTCAATGAGCAGACAACAGATCAACTTCACCCAAATCTAACAAATGAACTTAGGTATAACAAGACATGGTTTTATTTTTTATCTAAATAACATCCATTCCACGAAATCACAAATGAAACACCTTGATGTAATACTCGAAGCCGGTTGTCATGTACACTTCTAACATTAAGCGACAAGTTGGACGAGACAAAGTGCGAAACGATACGTGAGAAGGACTGGTCAGCTGAGGTCGTATCCCTTGTGAAGAGTTGCTTGTGCATGTAGGTGAGACTACAAATCGATGCCATTTCGCGTTAGGATCGCCAGTTGCTGACTGTTAGTTAACTCGTTCAGAATCGTTACCACCACGTAATTTGACAAGCCCGTCTTCATCTAGTAATCGGAAAAACATGTCGGGACGCAGCCGAATAAGTTTGTTGGCGGCTGCCCGTGCGGGAGACCTTACGTAAAGATTAGAAATCATTGCACTTTGACGCCGAGGTCAGGACGGCTTTGGTTGATACCTACTTTCGGGCGCAATACACTCGATGTGTGGATAAGGGTCAGCTTTAATTATGGCATTTAGCCAGAAATCACTCGCCTGATCCGTGTTTGGTCAATCGATAAAAAATTAGGATGTAATTAGAATTTAAAAGAACGGTTAACGAATCGGATACAGAACCAGTTGGAAATGTTTGCTTGTCGCGGTCGCACTATAACCTACACACAATTTCTGAAGTAAATGATTTTTTACTTCAAAATTCCAAAAACTTGCAAGGCACTACAATGCTTCTATGCAATGAACATTAAAAAACAGAAGATATTGGTGAAATACGCGCCTCAGAAACACGACATCCTTCCACTATCTTCAACCATGCGTAATAATAATCTACTGATGACAGGACCGGGTACAACCCTCCTTTCGCGTCGATTTAACGAGGCTCGATGTTTGACAGCAGCGCCGAAAAGTCACAGTTATTGATTTTGGCAAACCAATGTTTTCAATAACTGGACTTTAGCGTTCAAATCGACTATCACGTTTTTCTGTATTTGTCGCCGTACACTGGATTGCAAAAACTCCAAACTGATGGGTGTGACCAAAGTATTACGCGAAGCATGCCCACCACAAGATCGTTAACAATTCAGATCACGTACACGTGTGGCGTAGTAGCAGTAACCCGTAGGTGGCGATCATCCGTTTCAAATTCAATCGAACATTGCTGAGGGATCGTTTCGATCGCACGTGGACATACAAGAAAAAACATCATTACCTCGGGGACCTGAGAAAAATGCACCAGACCGCTATGAAGTCGTGTGCCTAAATTAGGATGCGCGATGAGCACATGTGCAAGTGGTCTATTGGTCGCCAAAGAGCAAAAGATTGATTGGAATGAATGAAAAAGAATGTCGTACTGCTGTAAGCTTTAAGAACAGCGTGATGATGAAACGTCCTCCCGGGAGCCAGATCGTCAGATAAGACGCCAGCGAACACTCCACCACGCCAACGACCCAGGTGTGATTGTGTTCACGTAGTCAGGGCTAACTTCATTTGGACATTCCAACGCTCGGTTGTTCTAATGATGAGTAATATATTTCAAGTCCGTCCATGCATCCCTTCGTGAATCTTTTGCATCAAATAATATGTATGGTGTGCCACAAAATTACATCTCAAAGACAGTATCCGATTCCTTCGTTTTACAATATTCCACCTAATTGTATACACTACTGGCCTACAAGTTGTCAACTGGTGACGATTACTCAACGTGTGCAATCTCGATCCGGTGGTAAGTTGGAGAATTACTAACTATTTACATGAGGCACTAGCTCAACCTGGACAAACTCTCAACATACATCTTATTCAACCCGGATCAAGAGGTGAATTAATACAGATTCTATACTAAGTTTTTCACAATAACCAAACTTTGACTAATGGCGTGCCCATTCTTTCCCTGGGTCCATGCCGTTTTCAGACACATGAAACAGTATCTGTATGTACGTCTTCAAGCTTTATGACTTTATTCTGTTCGGTTAGAAGGTTAATAACGGATTCCTGATTGTCGTAGTATACACCGTAAGCATAAGTGTATTGTCCAAAAAATTCAGTTTTCCTGGAACACAACTGAGATCAATATCTATCCTCGGGCGTTATTTTTATCCATAATCTTTCTTGTCGTTTAAGAACAAACAGTGAATCTTGAACGATCACCCCTGAATTCTGAACAATATGAAGTACCGCAGAAGCCCCACGACACGAACCAAACGGTTACGTGTTCACCGGTTGCATGTGATGCTCTGACTGTGAACGTCAGAGAAGCACGTGCGCTCACTGTACATTAAGGACGGTGATACATGTTGGCTGAGTTAAGAAAGCCAAGTTGATCTTTGTACTACCTGAACGTTGGTTGCAGCCGTTGACAACCAGCAAATACATAAAAGGTGATAACATCAGACAACAGCACACCATTGGCTCATAAATATCTAACCACACAGCCACGTAGAGTACCAGTCCAGACCAGCAGAAAGCGAAAAAAACTACAGCAATCAAGAAAGCGATCATATTACGGTGTTCTGTGACCAAGTTAAGCGAAGTGCCTAAAAGTTAGCGAAAAGAAGCATCACATGCTCAAAATCTGCATGTACAGTCGAGTGGACAAACAGGAGATTATGATATAGCAACAATAGGTGATATCAGCCGGATGAAGTGACTTGAATGATGAAGTAACCAATCCAGGTATTCTTTCGTTCCGGATGAAAGTAATGACCTTTTTCAGATCGTAGGTCGAAGGCGCACTATTGAGTTTTATAAACTAAGATACAGAGTAATAGTTGATTCGTTCTGGGATCGAACTGAAAGTCAACAGATATCTGATAGCTGGTATTATCAGCATCAGATCGGGTTATATTCGAATTCATGTGTACTCGATGGTATCCAATCTACATAAATGATTTTAGTGTTGGGCGACGAGACACTGTTGTCGAGTAAAAAACCAGGAAAAGGGCCGAGAATAGGGTGAACAGCACATTCCACAGATGAGTGGCAGAGGGTTAAGGAAGAAACAAGGATGAAAACGGCTGAGAACTGATCCAATATTCATTTTTCTTGGGGGTGTGAGACAGATGTCTCGGGTAATGTCGTCCTACTTTGGACTCACTAGGTAGAGGTAGTTTTATTGGAGGAGTGAACCGGTCATCCTTCGCGTTACGAGAGAATGCTCTTATTCATTCGACCACCAGTTCTATGAACACCGCCTGTGACGGAGGAGTTTGCTTGTAACTGAATTATAGCTTATTTTCACCCCGTTGATGTAGACAAATACAGTCCGCCTTGGATTGCTATTTTACATTAGCTACGGTCTCAAGGGGAGCCGGAGATAGAATCAGTAGGTTATACCTCGGAAGTAAGGATGTTCAATTTTAACGTAAATTGTGCAGATAGTCAACATAACTGCAGCTGACGATGTTCTGCTCATCGTTATATGTGTCGAGATAAACTGAATATGAGATTACCGAACCCGTTACAAATGATCTACTTGGCATCAGAGTTACTGGCACTTGTGTTTCTGATGAGCCTCTAGAGGTTACTGGAAAACACGGTCGTTTTCATCACTGAAGTGTGGTGAGCATACTCTTTGGATTTTTTTGATAGCGTTATTCTTTCCGTCGGCGAGCGTCCAGAATGTCAAACGAGGCCACAGAACGTTAAGTAGAAACTGTTTGATTGTCAAACAGTGGACACACAGTGGAGCACACCTTAGGCATGGCGTAATCAGTTATTGAATAGCGGTCGTTGACCAGTGAATACGGCACATGCTAGTTCGGAGTTCGGTGTGTCCTGGTAACAACTCAACAACGCCGACTGCAATAGTTTCGTTGTACCTGCCCATAGCAAGTGACAGGGTGAGAGTTCACTGAAATGAATGATGAAATCAGCACTCACCAGAGTGTGCTCAGAATCACGTGCTCCACTATGACCAGATCAGTAATGCTGCCTTTCCAACTATAACTGATAACAATGTAAATGTGGTATAGGAGATGTGTTAATTAGGAAGCGATCCAACCGTGAGAGAAACAGGCTTCGATTAAACTGAAACCAGCAGCAAGAACTGCATGTAATACGATCGATCCGGGTCCAGGTTACATTGCAAGGGAAGTAGGACGCCATGTCATAAGGCACTAACTGGTGGCCCAAAACAATAATAAAGTGCAAATAGTATTTGTGGAAAAAAAAGTGCTAAGGAAAGATCAGCTAGTCCGTTGGGAACGAAACGAATAAGTTTAATTAGATGAGAGATTTCGACCTACCTAGGAAGTCCTAGTTGAGGGGTCATCGATTGGAGTTAACAGACAGTAACTGTGTCTCCTCTCGAGGCGATCGGGCAACCTGATCATTAGTCACAGAGGAAAGTGGTTGAGCGTTCACGTGCGATGATAATTCGGTCGTGCCTAACGTGAGGTCAATGGTGCAGTGGTCAACACGGTTGCCTCATGAACAGCGTGGCCGGAGTTTCAGTCCAGGCCGTGGCAAGGATATGTAGTACTGATGAACTCTAATGAGAGCGAAACTCGAATCTACTACTTCTGTTGTTCGAAAGGGCCGACTGGAAAGTCTACGGGAATGCGACAACTGCGATCAATTGTGGGTGATGTTTAACTCGATGTTGTAAACAGCTGATGTAATGAGCACAAATTTCAGCTCGGGGTGTGTTTTCTTACATGAATCATTACCAATCTGGACAGCTATTTTGTCAGTTTGAATTAACCGATATCTAACGAGGTGACATGTTCTGTTATAAAATGAAATGAAATTTTATCACCGGTCGTGTATTTCTATACATATTTGAAGGCTGGACGATGTCAAACTTATTGACATGGAATCAAAACAGCAACCACACGACAGTTTATCCATATCATTAGCTTTGTCCTCTCGAGCACTTTGATTACGGTTCACGAGCTATCGAACTGAACAACAAATTGATTGTTACATTGATCGAAAACGAAAAACCGGGAGACAGCAAAAACAAAAGCAAGTAGCAAGATGTACGACGCTGTTGTGAATCTAATGATTTACTATTTTTATAAGACTGGCGGCCGAGACAATATACAATTAATTTGAAAAATGCACCTTTGAAAATAAATAAGTTAACAGAATGCGCGTGTGTACGCACATACATACCTCTGGCAGTGTGGGAGGCAAGCAGACGCTTCGTGAGCGTAGCCGAACGAGCATAGAAGTCGGTGGATGATTCCATCGGATCGACATCGGACAGAGAGGTAAGCGGTTGGTAGCCGACGTCCACCGGATAGCCACACGCGTTCAGTTCCTGAAGTGGTATCATGCGTGGTGCACAGTTGTTATACCAGCCTAGCCACTCGAACAAATGCGGCTCAACGCGGATCCGCGTGTTGATCTGTGAGGAGAGTAAGAACGGATATTATACACACACGTCACTAGCTGCAGTTACTTCACAGTCAACTCATCTAAACAATGGTAACATCCACGACAGCGTACTGCTTGGTCACCATCTTGCCGAAAGTCTCTAGTCGTCGACTCTGAGTCAACGGGAGACTAACAAGCTCTGCAGCGGCTAACCCCTTTTGTAAATAACTTCGGCTGTCCACATTAAATCATCACCTGTGCACATGGTTGAAACATCAGCAAAAAGTGCTCGATGTGACAGATTAGATGGCATTCTTGGCGCATGACCTAACTATTTGAGATTGTATGTATTTAGAGGGTGAGTAAGTGAACTCGTTTGATATTCACTATCAGATATCCGTTCCCTTACTTTACTGTTGCTAATCCGTTGGTACCATCTGATGAGAATAACCGAAAACAAAAGTCGATGGTCAAGTACGGCCAGGTTTCGCGGTCGTAAACACGGCACTCACAATAGCCCTATATACATAACCTTTACGCTTCAAAGAGAAACTTCTCGGTTGCTAGAGATGCCCTGGATTGAAGAACACCACAGAAGCCTCCGAAATACAAATGTCTATTTCATTCCCTACACCTCCACCATTGTTGATGCAACATCCTAAGTAGATAAACCACTCAACAATCTTGAGAAATTTATAGCCCAACAGTAGATTTAGGCAACCACCACAATCCCAAATAAGTACTTTGTACTCTGAGCCTACAAAGCGCATACCAAGACACTTGGCCAAGCAATGAAATTGTATTACTAACAGCAGGTTTAGTCTTGATCTTTGCTGTTCGCTTGGCCTGGTAGTCAAGCTTGCTGACTAGGGCTTCGGTCCTTTCAGGTGCAACCTTGTCAGACAGACCAAAGGGAAGCAGTCAAACGAAAAGCAGTTACACTCACATTGTATGTCGCACTACTGACAGCGTAGGAGTGCTTAGGTAACGAGACACGATCCTATGGGCATACAGCAGAACCATTTATATGCTTGTCGCATTGTTGTCCTCTATGTCAGTGAGAGAGGAATTAGAAAAGGTATCCCAAAAAAAGAGAACTCCGACAGACCGGTCCACTCATTTTCACTTTTATTCTTCTCTGCTACTAAATTTCCTCTCTTCAAGCCAACATAACTGGTGAATATAGACACTTTCAACGTCCGCATTCTTTGATCAAAAAGCTGCTCTGGCGAGCACCCTGACGAATCTGGGACTGAACGTGTGCTGGGTTTCCGATATAGGTCCTTACCATTCTAGCACTGTCCTTCCCTTGAATTTGTCTCTGGATAGTGCTATGGATCCACGGTTCTTTTTCAAGATGATGGGTGACGACGAGGTCGAAGCATGTAGAGTGGGGACTTCACTGAGATCTAAGGCAGAACAAAGCTTGTTCGACAGGATTCCAGTGAATGGTTGTCTATATGCCGTCAAACTTAGCAGTTCGACCACAGTCTGTCCACACAGATCCGAAAGACGTTGTTTGTCATATCAGTATAAAATTTCAGAGACAACGGGTCGGGCACTGTCAAGAACCCCTTCTACGAAACCCTTCTTGACCTTTTGAAACAAATTAAACATTCGAACAATATTATGCTTTCCGGTGATATGAATGCACAACTTGGTCACCTTGCTTCAGAGGGGTAGTTAGGAAGTATTTTCGGTGTCCGGGTGCTGTGCACTGGCAGTGGCGAGCGACTGCTGCAATCATGCTCCTTTCAAGGACCCTATCTGTCAAGTTGAGTAGGTCAGCACAAACGACAGCAATGTGTTACATGGAGGTCACCCTCTGCAACTTAACCACAGACACAAGTGGATCACATCACCGACGGCTATCGGTGGCGTCATTCCATCAGAGTTTATCGTCTATCTTGGAATAACCACGTTGATTCAAACCATGTCGTTGTTCGTGTCCGTTTCGTTTCATTGTCTTTTTCACAGACCATCCACTCGAAAACATAGTAATCAGTCGGAAATTAAGCGACGACGATAACGTCTTTCAAGCTCCACTGACAGTTAGACTGCCCGCGTCAAAGCAGTAGAGTGATCTCAAGAAGTGCTGAATAAAAATAAGGCACCCCTTTCAAAGAGGTCTAATCAAAACAGATATCGTGGATACGACAGAAATGTATTTATGCTGACTCGGCAGAATATGTGACAACCACAAAGGTATTAGCCTTTTTTCTGTCGCATCAAAGCCGCTCATGGGTCATATTGTGGCGGCTTCTGAAACACGAACGGTAACCAAACAGAACATACAGGTTTCCAACCGCGGATGTATCGGTCATACACCGTGCAACAGATACTGGAGCATCGGTACCTCTTTTCCCAGCCAAGACTGCTTTGACTCGGCTGCCCGACATTTTCTCTGGGGTTGTCTTCGTTGCAAAAAAAGTCCCAATGAAGTCGTTGTACGATCAGTTATCTTGAGCATCCCACAGTTCAGATGGCGTTCGATTAGGGTGTCTAATTTCAGTTTTCCTTTCCAACTTTGTAATGGATGATATTTTGGAAAGAACACTCAGAGTTCACCTCCCGCCAGGTGGTAAGCTAACTCATATTGAGTATATGGACGATATTGCTTTACTCAAATTATCTACACAGAACGTGTTGAACTGGGTACATGATATGGCTAGTTTGTATGCTATGCATTTAGTATCTTTAAGGCGTGTTGTTACAAAAATTACACCGGCGTTGATCTCATCTTAGCTACTGCAGGCAGTGTAGTCTTATTCGCTTGTAACAGTCGTAGTGAAGTGTCCACTAGAGCGAGCGAATGCCCGTAATGCATTCGCGAACCTTTGTCACTTATGGCGCAGCGAAGACGTCCAATTGTTGATTCAGGACTTAGATTACAGTGCGTGCGTGTGCCCAAGTTTGTTTCGTGGATGTATAGAGAATTCTGGCATTTGGTCACTGTTATCGCTGTCAGTTGGCCAATACCAAATGGGCTGACTTTGTGTGTGTGAGCAATGCGATGGTGCGTCGACAGGAATTTGGAAGATGTGCAAGTTGACGACCAGTAATCGAGGTGATGAAAACGCAGCCTTCGCTGATCAGGTCATTACTCTGTATATCACCGGAGCGTTTGCTGCAAAGCGCACCGTTCATTGTCGCTGCTGATGTCTAAAAGAGACCGCAAGACGATCAGCTGGTAACGTCGGTACAAGATTAATAGGTGCTGTCTACCTGATCGAGGAGTTCACAACCATCTACGCCGCTGATCAGAAACATTCGCTGACGTTGTTCCAATCAATGCCGAGCACGTACCGCAGTCTTTGACTCTTCTTTTACATGAGGCTCCAATGTTTTATTTGTGCTCTTCTTTTTCCTTGAATTCGTACTTGTCTATTACTCTGCTAATCTGAGGACCACGGTCGGGACCAACGACAGTCGATCCACAGTACCCACGGGACTGGACCAAAACTGAAAACGGTGTTGATGATTATGAAGTGGTTTTTGCGGATTTAGTGAATTAGAAGGGATTCGACTGTGATAAATCTGAACGTTGGTGGACTCTAGCGCAGACTGTCTGATTAATCCCACCGAGACAGTTGATACTCTGGATTGTTTAGTGGATTCCATAAGAGAAAGTGGGTCGGATGAATGACTGCGTACAAATGTGAAAGTTCAAAGCTTCCAGTGTGGTTGATTGGGTGTTTACCGCGTTTGGTTGTGCCGTTTCCGAAACTAGTTTGAATCCGGTCGACTCCTGAATTCTTCCAAATGAGGTCTTTACTAAACTATCAAGTCTGCCGAACTACTTATTATTAGTAGTTCTACAGTCACTTAAACGCCACGGTGGCTAAACAATTATGTGAACATACAGTTTGAGTTGCATATCCACACATCAGTTCAGAAGATGAAGATTATGGTGAACAGTCCCACGGCCTAGGCACTGAAAGCGGCGTGTATCGAGGTTGCTGCATTTCTGTTCAATTTTGTGTAGGATGTTCAACTAGCGATAATTTATTATTGAGGGGATTTGTCTTTGAACCGAGAATATACCAGACCTTCCACCTGTAGCATTGATAGGAACTTAAACATAAGCCATTCCATGAACGCTGTCAGCGTGTTGGCAAGACTTCAAGTAAGACAGGTACTGTAACAAAAAACGGAACTTGATAAAGCTGCACGGCGGACACACGCCTGACCAGAGGTAACATGATACCTCTTAAATACACTTCAAAGAAATCCAACTGTGAACAAATGGGCTTGTCGGATGCGAAAGTCACCAACCAACGAGATTATATAAAGGACCTTTTTTGCAGCTCACAGTCAAACGAAGCTTCAAAATTGACAGCACTATCACGTCGAGGAAAATTACGTGTTATCCAAACACTTGATCGATAATCTAAGTCACAATGCAATCGACGACCTGACAATCCGAAATGTAGTTTCGAGACGTAATACCATTTGTACCGTCACCACACTCAATTTTTCGTTGGTCTAATGTTTGAATTACGGATATCAATGTTAAACTAACCGAAGTATAGCCGGTTGTTGTACGTAACTGATAGCAACCCGTGATTTACTGAATTCCCAAACACGTGTTCATGTTATTATGACGAAAATTGTTTGCTATAGCTCCATTGTGACCTCTACGCTAAGTCTGAGTGAACGTCATGTAGAGGGGCACTATTGGAATTACGGTATCCCGATCTGGCAACACATCCTTCGTTGGAATGCAACTACAACACTCAAGAGATATCTGGAAGCCGTCGATAATTATATTTATGGGACGAGGTGAACCAGTAACAAAGCTAGAATGTAGGTAAAACAGTCAATATGGGAGTCAATAAACGAATGCGTAATTGACGTCACAGACAAAGAACATAAAGACAGAGTACAATACAATGTGCGAGTTGCTAAATGCATTAGGATTGAAGTGTATGTAGGTGAAAACAAAAATGGAGGCGACACTATCAACGACAGCAGCTGGTTCTGAAGTCAGTTGTTTTCAACAGAGAGAAGAGGTTAAAAACTTGCGCACGTGACAAGGATTAGGTTCGTTGACTGATCAGCCTAACGAGTTGACGGCTCAGGGCAATTAGATCGATCCAAGACTACAACTGCAGTTTCCGTTCACAGCATTTTTGTCACAGTGATTCGGATGAAGTTTTTAAACATATGTTCCGATGCAGGTATAAACTTTTGTCCACAAATCTTGAAGTCTTCCCTAAGAACTCTATGACACGCGACTAACACGTGACATGCAATTGTTGAAGCTATTCAAGATTGTTTCAAGGTGGCTTCGAAACTCGCATACAAAACTGATCTATTCCCAGTTTCGGTTTTCAAATCGCCTATTGACTCAGGATAAATGATGGATTTGAGGAGCTGTCCCACATTATGAATAAAAAATTATAGAAACTATACCAGCACATGGTTTGATTCGAGCACTAGATTGCCGGGTTGACTTTAGTTCTGTATTGAAAGTAGGATAGAGTATAGTGCCACCTACAAGTTTGTTCACCCTAGAAGATCCATGGTAACATAGCCGGTTAATAATTTCGCGAAGCACTGCACAGACAAAAATACCAAAAATTAACGCCGATTAACGAAAGATTTTCCGATCAAGCTCGTTAAAAGACGATTATAGAGTCATCATCCCAGGGTAACAGGTCTCGAGGGTAATTAAAAGAACAATCGCTATCCCACACGAAGAACGTCACAAAAGGACGTCCAAAAATAGCCGTCGAAATCTTTATATGAATCTAGATGCTATCACATACTCATGAAACGCACTATTTACGTACATCTGCAGGAAAAACCACAGATCTTATTAAACGCCAAAGAACGGACGGATGAGATTGTCAACCAAAACTGTCCAATCCCATGAAACGTGGTGCGAAGATGAATCCCAAGCCATTTCGAGGGGGCATCAGTAACGTGACGAACAATCTAGATATGCACATACAGTGGATCATGTGACATATATCGACTGAACGATAGGGTTTATCTTGAGCGCCTGTGACCGGGATCACGGTAATTATTGTGGGTACACATGCAGATTCACAGTGAGTCAGGCAAGTGCTCAAACATGGATCTTAAAATTAGCAGTCAACATCTGTAGGGTCATGGATACAACCTAACTGTCGTCCACATGAACGCCTATTGCCGGCAACACGGTAATCTGGCGTAGAATGTGCGAGGAAGGGGGAGTAAACCGTCAGTTGGCGTAGAAAAACGGAGACCGTTGTTAACGGTTTAGTCACTATAGGCCAGGTTCGTTTCGTATACTGGAGTCCTCGCGATTCAAAGTCAAAAACTGAAAACAACCAAGCCGGCATACTGGCGTGAATGTTACCATTGTTTGACCTAGTCGATTGTGAAATAAGTGCAACTAATGAGGCAGATCAACGAAAACCGCAATGAAACTGTTTTGCTGATGATGTTCACTAACATCTTTGCAGTTTGTTAGACATAGATACTCTAATTTCAAATGTTCTAATTTAGGTGTAAAGGCTCTGTGATAACTTGGGCCCTATCTCTGCTCTCTACTTGATTAAGGAATTAAGGTTGCTTCCCCGTTTCTCTTTAAGGTTGTATGATATTCAACCATTAATTTCAATCACTGGTGAATCGTTATCAAAGATGATGATCATGATAATGATCCAGTCAGTAGACCTGCTGAGGTTCTGTATAAACCATGAAACTGTTAGCATAACACACCGACACTACTGAGCTGAACGTTGTACTGCTTGCTAAGTAACCATATAAAATAAAACGCGAAATCGAAAACCGGTGTTTGATAGATTTAACTGTGCGAACTCTGGCCTCTCTGCACTAGGGGGCGTTCGATCAAAATCAGACGACGATCTTTAGTACAAGCACATATGGGAAGCATATTCTATTAAGCTAACAATCGACTTTTACGATCGTTACAAAGTGATTTTCAATCAGTGCGAAGGACTTTCCGGAAGGATGATGGGGCTTATAACTATTTGCCGAGCGGTTTGTAGCACAGATGTGGCAAAGAAGTACATGCTTTTTCAGTCACTTTCAAAACATTTTTTCCAACCAATGTACAGACGCAATAAACTCCCCTCAATAGGTAATACTTGACAAGGGTTTTTTTTGGGAGGGAGCAAATAAGCAGATTCTGGTGTGTCCACCGAAAATAGTAAGCGCATCCTAAAACCTTAAAAGCACATGCCGCTCACATGTTTTTCTGACAAACTTGTAATAAACTGTTTCCGATAATCTCCACGGTCTGAAATATCCAGCCCCAGTATGTACGCGGCACATGGCAATTCAGATTAGTTCAGCACGTCTGCTGTGTCGAACCAACGAAATATTGCACGGTTCCAACAACACAGACGGCGAGAAACTGAAGCTTGGATAATTGAATGTGTGGAAGGAACTGGAAAACACACATACGGATTAACGTAAGCGATATCGAGCATGTGTCAAATTAATCGACTGACGCAAAGTAATCACGAAGGTTGCATTCAGAATGGTATCGTCCGAAGCAGATTGTTCGCATCACGAAACAACGTTTGCCCGTTTATTTCAAATTTAATAATCTCGCTAAGATTTTAAATGAAAAATTTCCCACGTATAGTTTTTAGTGCTTGCTCCAACCGATGTGCAGCAGCGGGATCATCGACCGTCCATTTAAGACAAAGACGCTGATCAAGGAAGCAGTTTCATATGAATATTTTTAAATCAGACGTTCGATTGACTAAACTGCGAGTTTAGAAATTAGACGACATCAAAACATGGGGGTGGTAGTAGCTAACCTGAGTGCTAACTCAAATTAGCAAGGCCCGTCCGCAATTTGCTTGTCGCATAAAATGGGATAGGACACTCATTAGCAACCTAGTGTGTTGAATCGTAATTGGTTTGCTAATCTCACTCGGCACTTCGTATATTGCAAAAGTAAAATCAAGGACGTTCAAACGTGTTTACAATGAGCAGTGTTCCCCATTATTTGAGAATAAGCCCTGGTAGTAGACTGATCGTCAGGAGAATGACAACACGAAATCAACCATCTGCTATTGCATCATATAAACATCAGCCGCAAGGTAAAACGAACAGTGGACGACGCTTGCCATTTCCGATTGGAGAATGGGCACAAGCGAAGCAGTCCTGACTGTTTCAACAAGTTTAACTTTATCAGTGCTCCAATTTGATGTTCCTATAATAGAGAATTCAATCTGTAACTTGTATCCAAAGTCCTACTGTGAATTACAAAACTTATTACGTGACTGAACTTTTTGGAGTAACTACGAGGTAATTAGGGCTTTATCAAGTGATTCGAAGACCGCAAACCAGCCAAACCCAACCGACTAATAACTGAATAATGTTTGGGGGAAAACAAATTGGAGCAGGAGAGCTACTCATAATGTCGAGGTGATCTGCCAGCCGGCTCGAACCCTATTAAGGATCAGGCAGCTTAACAACAAAATTCCTTGGGTGAACTTGCATGCCACAGGACAACAAATGCGTTTGAGTGTGAAAGTTGTAAACTCAATCTCACTTACAGGGTTAACCGATGAATCAAAGCCGGAAGGTCGCACCGAAACGAATGCATTATTAGTACAAACTAAATACATAAAGATTTACCAAATTCAGAAGCTGTCCATGTTACCCAGTAGGTAATCCTCCAAATAACTACTGAGCTTATTGTAGCGAAAAGGCGTCCAATAAAGCACAATCTTTATTGTCCAACTCGCTAGTTCCCACGCCACACATGCGCTCGCGATTTTCAATCACAATTCCAGTCCACAACACCCCCCGGTTTCCGCTCACACACCGTGTACACTTCTACCCGGTTTAGGTGTGTGATTGGCGCCATCTATCCGTGAGGGGTTTTGCCCGCTATTCCTTGTCCGTTGATCCGATTTCTTTGAGCGATGGCTTGTCCGGTCGCTCGTGCTGTCCTCCGTCCATCCACTGTGGGCTTTGACCGTACTCTGCGACCGTGTCGACATATTCATCCGAGTGTTGAAATAATTGCGTCTCCGATTTGGTCGTCCACCCAACTTTGCTTGCCATGTCTCGCCCGTTGGTCCGATCCGGTCGAGCGCTGACTCATCCGGTCGCACACGCCGTCCTCCATCCGCTCGCTGTGGGTTTTTGAACGCACCTCCCCTTGTGTTGACGCATTCCGCCGAGAGTTGGAATGCTTGCATTTTCTGCCTGACAATCCACCACATTGTGTACCAGTCTCAGAAAGATTCCCGGTGCATGCAGGGCTTTAATAATGCCCTTAAACTATAGAAATTAATAGACATTTTGGAACCTAACTCAACGATCGCCTGACAAGTGGGCAAAATACACTTTCTGGGTCAAATCAGCACAACGGCTAGTGTACATCTAGTTTCAATGGAGAGGATGGTAGATGAAATACTACGGCGAATAGGATTCAGAATGCCATAGTGATGATTCAAAGACGGTGTTTCACAAGTTAAGAGAATGTTCCCTGGTAAGAAAAGGGAGAATAAGAATCGGGGATCATAAAGATGTAACTGTGCCAGAACGTGGCCACCTCACTAGTTAAATAATGACAGTATCAGACGTATAAAACAGAAATGGTGTAGACGCCAAGTTTCAAGCCAATCTTACGGCGGTAAATCGGTGAACCCACTCCCGGAGTCAAAAGTAATCTTTACACCTGTAAAGAGCATATGGAAGACGCCTGCGCGCAAAAAATTCGGAAGCTAGTCGATATAACCAAACAGATGCGGTCGGCATTAGTCATGAAAAGCTGTATGATAATTTTACCGGTGGGATCAAGTAGTGGCTATATTAGTCCAGAGCATAGCTCTATAAAGATGATGACCTTCGGCACGTCTGCGAAAAGATCCAGGAGTTGACGAGTACAGCTGGTCAGTAAAACGGAGGACTGATTCACGTACTGAGCGGCACAGTTGTGAAAATGAGAAGCGAACTAGCGATCTATAAAGAAATAGTCACCGGTAAGGCCTGCAGAAATGTGTTGTGTGTCCAGTCCGTAATCGTATGAGGTTGAAGCGATTGGATAGATTAAGCCGGCGGACAATGTTACTGAACACACTAATTTTTCTTTGAGTCTAAAGCTCAAGAGACGCGTACTTGAGACAATTGTGAAAGCGGTGCCACTGTGCGGTTGAGAAACACACGTCAAATAATCGAACATAGAAGCATGCGATAAATCGAACGCCACAGGCTGCATCGGTAGATAAGCAACTATGGATAAAGGGATAGTTGATAATGAGAACCGAGCACATACATTTGCTAAATATATAAGGATGCACCAAACCTGATGGTTGGGTCATGGACTAAAGATAGCGATTACACTTCAACAATCTCCGTCAATGCCCCGGCCAAAAGGTGGAGAATGACTTGACATAGGCTAAAGGGACAGGTCAAGTTCAACTGAGTTTTAACGATGAGCAAATTCTAGGGATTGAAAGTAACTAATGCGAAAGAACTCCAAGGGTTTTGACTATAGAGGATATGCTCGGTGATTCTAGACCAAATCAGTATACCAAATAAGAGGAAAAGTTGTGGTCTTTGGTGACCTGCATATTGAGCACGGCGGAAGTGTGTTAAATCAGGCAGCCATATACAGAGTCGAGTGAGAAACGGTGAAGGACAAATGAGCAGCATACACTAAACGAGGATTGTAAACTACGAGCAACCGTATTAATAAAAACGGATTGCAGCTGGCGCACAAACATAAAAGAACACACTCCGTGCAGGTCGGACGTTGCAAATCATACCTCTGTCCAACGTACCCTGGATGAGCAACGGCTTTTTGCGCCCAAGCGAGTTATTGTCCCAACGTGCCTCTAAAGTGTAGACGGCCTGGAGCTCCTGCTTCAAAATTATGTTGGTCTATTAAATTTTGTCACTCACTTCATGGGCATGTCCGGCAAGCAACCACCACGGTCAAACGCAATCCGATATGTGGGGTGTATCAAAATTACAACTACCATGACGCGACCAACCCAATCACTGTAATGACAACGACGGTCGTGGTGACTGCGCGGTGGGCTTGCCTAAGTTGATTAGTAATACACGCCCTCGGCGCGACGTTGACTAGAGCGCATGGGTCGGTTCTACGGTTAAATCGATTACTTGCGAAGGGCATAGGTGTGGTGTGATTAGCGTGCATGCATTGAGTTGTTGGTCCAGTCAACATAAGCATAACCAACGTTGTTAAGTTAGGGGGTGAGAGGCACATCGGGGGAAACATAACGGATGGGACGGAGGTACTGTCACAGTGGATCACCGAATTGCCTGGCTGTCAAGTCTTTGCGTGGGCAGACCTGGCAACAGTGGCGCGCCCCTTCCAGTCTTGACACCAAGGCACCAGGGCTGGTGCGACATCAATTAGATTGAACTAGCCACAGTTGTCCCACTTCACCTCATACGAATATGAATTAGGGTTCGAGGTGTTGTAGTGTGTGCACCACCACTCGACACATGAATTCGATGTTGGAACTGACACTAAAATAACTTGAATGATCTGGAACTTATGTTTATGTAATGCAGAGGGAGACCAACCAACTAAACTTGGAATCCAAGTAGCGATGTGGTTATTTTTAGTCGGTCACGGTGATCTCAGCTAGTCACACTTTCGGGACTAGGTTCCGGAAAAAGGCAATGGCCTAAGTCAAGTGTAAATGAATCTAGACAACTACTATCGACCTGATATATGGATAGACGTAATGGAGGTGAGGGAATTGCAGGATGGTTATTTATCTCAGTTCCTAATAATCTGCAATGGAACAGAAATGAGGGATACGGGATGAAAAACAAACGACAGCAATGGCAGCTGATGGGTCCAAAAAAGGACAAAGCCAATCGTTGTGGTAAGCTACGAATGAACATTACAATATACAATACAATATCTATTTCGTACTCTCATGGTTACAGCTAAAGGCAAAATCAAGTGGATCGAACTCATCCAAATTAGTAAGACGTGAACATGCCATGTTCGAGTGCACATTAATAGCCAATCAACAACAGGAGTTATGTGACCGGAAATGAGTCATTACTAGGCAAACGATCTTCATCGACTAATTATTCGGTGTGGAACATCACTCACGAGTGATCGAAGCTGTCAGTTTCCCACCGATTTTCCAGTCAGCCCATTTAGAAAAGAATCACTACACTCGAATTTCGCTTTTGTTACAGCTTGTCAGTGACACCGCGAACGGGACTAGCACACTGGGTATGGTTTCATAAGACAACAGTGATGTTCTGTTTAGATCAAGCAAGTTCCCTGCTACTACTAACCAGCGATCAAAATAACGCTGAACAAGTTTAGTGATTTTTGTAACTTCCACTTAGAAAGTCCTAGTCATGGAATCATCGATAGGAGGCGATCGGCCAATTTGAGCATCACTCACAAGCTAATGTGGCTGAATGTTTACACATGATGATTCAATCGTGCCTAATGTGAGGCCAATAGCGCGTTGGTTAACACGGCTGTCTCATGAAATCATGGTCGGTGTTCTAGTCCCAGCCGTAGATATACTGTAACGAGAGCGTAACAACACACGCATGTGGGTGATGCTCAATTTGCCCGAAAGTCTCGGAAACAGGCACGGTAACTGTCCCGCTAATTCTAATCGGTGACCCTATGATTAGGATTTCTTATCAAACTGGAATTACGGAGATCACTTAACTCGTTAAACAATACATTGATAATGACTTGAAATGCAGGAAACAATAAGACTGTATACAGCGCCAGAATAGTCGATGCCTTCAGAAAAGCCGTCGAAATATAAACCCTTCCTTTGTAAACGAGTCCACCAGATATGAACCCGGTTATTGTATGTTTAAGCAGTTGGCATTGTTACCCATTTAGACAGGCATAGTTGAATATGACAACGACTTGGGACTAAATGTCGACGTTCCATGTTAACCGTTCGATTGATGGCAAATCATGAGATTGATGAGACGGAACACCACATGGTCAGGATGGATTATACGGAATGTGTGAATGGATGCGTTTAAGGGCGTGTACTAACGGAAAATCATTCGCCCAAAGTGAAAAGTAGTTTGTTGTTGTCATGGGAATTCGGGTAACCGTTGTTTACGCCATCCCTGAAGAATATCAGTCATTCGTCCAGCTATCACTGTTTACCATATCCTGCTTACTGTCTTCATTGGTACGGCTGATTCAACACACACTTCAAACGTGCACAGCGTTGTAGCCGACAAAGACCAAATATTTGGTAAGCAGCACGAGTTTACCCAGAAGTGGATGGCGGTTTTGTTATTGTTTAGTAATATCCGGTTGGTCGATCTTTGGCGGAGAATAGTATGACGATTCTTGTTTGTATACTAGTGGTGAGCTGCGCGATACCTTCATTCGATCGGTGTTTCTAAAGATGTTTTGTGTGAATGATAAGTAGTGGTAGGCAACCGGTCCATATTGAAAGAGGAGCTGAGCCCACAAAACACCGTCTTGTAAGAACTTTTCATTCTAACAGGAGAACAATCGGAGCAAATAGTATCGTAGTTAGTCATTTTAGCTATGATTATTGACGAGCTGATCAAGAAAGATCAGCCCACTCAAATAAGTGGTAGTCCATATATGAAATGAACCATCACCATGCTACAACGCTCCTACCATCAGTTGATGAATCAAACAACGTCCTCTACAAGCGTACCAAACTCTTCTGAGACAAAATTATGATTCAACCAAATCGGTCATCAGACGTTTTGGTGTTTTGTAACGCAGAAAAACTGGCACGACGAAAAGGTGTGTAAAGTGGGGTCAGTTAACACAGAACAGAATGAAGAGTGACGACTGGAGGAACGACTTGTGTACATCAGAAAGAATGTATATAACGCCTCTCGACACTCTCATAGTAACAATGGAATGCGTTGTTCACTCATGGAGAGTGGCTACTGCGTCCGTGCACGTGCGCAAAAGGTTAAACAAGCATGAGCATGAGAAAGTTACTTCAACATACGATACACACGTATAATTCGTACGTGCTCAACACTGGAAACGGCCCACTTCAATTTTTTTCCAGGAACGTGTGTACAAACAACAAATTTATCCATCATAAATATATTTGTTCCGTCTTGCCTTCGGCTTTCGTCACGTGTCAAAACACACGCATATGAGAAAACTAACTGTGGCTTCATTGGAGAGCTACGTTTCTTAAGACCGACTTCCATATGTGATCATGTGCGCGTGGAATCGCGGTGCATTCTTTGTGACATACTGGTCTAAAGATATCGATACCTGATGAGTTCGAACAAGAACTAACTCAGTGACTGGGTGAAGTAGCGGTTTGATAATGAGTGCTGACGTCGTTCGGAATCTTGGCCATCGCAATCGTAACCAGTGCAAACTAGATATGAGGTGGACTGCACTCATCTAACCAATATGGGTGCTTCCAAGGCAAATCAGTTCACTTATCGTAATAAGTGCATAGACTTGGGACAACTAATGTACCCACAAATAGAGAGAGAGGGTGATTCGTTCATATCTTGACTGACCTTTGAGAACGACAAAAAAGTCATAGACGGGGTGTTTTAGAAGCGTAGTGTACAGAAAGACACAATTAAGGCGACCAGAACTTGCCTCTGCAAAATGCTAGTCTCTGAAGTCATCACCCATCTCGAGTTGACACAATGACATAGGATTCCGGAATGCTAGTCCGGGACGACTTTTCGGCGGTTGTTTGAAAGTGTACGGATATAGTAGATCACAGTAGGTAGGGAGGTCTTAATACGGTCTCGATGATTAAGTTCACCTTCTTGGAATAATATACTGTCAACATGAGGTTTCCAAAATCAATCCGGATAGACGACAGTGTCAACGTTTTGAGGTTTACACAGACACATAGACATGAACCTGGGATTGCATTACAAGCATCCCAGTCTACGTGTCGACCTTTTCGAAAACCGATTGTCTGTCCGTATTCCTGCACGTGTCGGTGTGTACTGGCAGTTCAAAAATTGGCAGGTAGACACTTCGAATGTTAGTAAAAAGATCATGTGATCTCCAACGGTCAGAACCATAGGTCGATTAGGACTATGGCGCTGGCGTAAGCAAAACGGGGACTCATATCAACCAAAGTAGTGTGCAGCGCTTAGGCGGCGACTGCAAGCACGAATGTTGTGAAAGACGGTCAAGAGCCAGACCATACAGCAGAAAGCAGACACACGCTGCCAGTTCTGGAAGCGCCGCGAGTGAGCGTCGTGAATGACCCATACATCTTGGTGAAAAACTGGGCGACCAAACTAGCAATAATCATCTCTGCCTAACGGAAGTATCCCCGGCTAGGAGAAACTGTCGCGTGGTCAAACGGTCAATATAAGGTTAACTGTGACTGTTCTCGTGTTGCAATGAAACAGTGGCTTGACAGCATCAGGTATCGTTACTTACGAACGGCGCCTGAGCATCCATGTTCCAACGTTGCCGTTAAATTTTGTAAAAACGCCGAATAACACCGTGAGTTCTGCTAATCCTAAGGCATTTGCTGTATTGGATGTGATTCTCGATCACTTTCTGCTTCAGTGCAGAAACGCACCCCACTGCACAATGAAGGAGAGCCCAGTAATGCTGGTGCCTGAAAGCATCCGTTTGGTGTGTCGATTCAACGGACACGACATAGATTTGTGCAAACGATCTGCGACCTGCAAAAGAACAGATCACTAGCAAACTAGACAGTACAATGGTAGAAATTTCTGACACACACGATGCCTCGATTCACCGGAGACACACTGGCCAGATTCAGTTCCGAAGCATCAAAAAAACAAAGCAACAGAAGAAGAAACAGAACGTCTCGTACGCGAAAAGTTCAGTAAGCCGGAAGAGTCAGTATGATTGGCAAAACGTTAAGGAGGTTCTCCAAAAGGGAAAAAAAGGTTGCGATAAAAATCCACTCGATCCACCTCTTATTCAAACCTTGACACAACAGACGATCTAACAGGGGACCAATTCAATGTCGCTTTGGGATACGATATCAGGACTGGACGGACAGTTTCAATATTACATTATTCGTAAGTCGCCAAGTTCTTGTTCCATACCGCATCAATTAGGTCACTGCTTGCGACTCTGTATGTGGTATCGAGATCGGCCAATTACAGAATCTGATTCCTATAATAATGATGTATATCCATAAATCCACGCTCCAGTCTCATGAATCATAAGTGTTTGCTGCAACCCGCCCATAGTCACCTCTTTATTATTCGTGCGGGAGATTACAATTCAATTAAGATTTCTAGGACGATTTGAAGTCGATAATCCCGAGGACAACGCTTTTTCCACTACATTAAATGTAAATTGATGTTATGGTAGATTTGACTTGGTGCGTCATCCAGATCGGCGTGGACAGCTCAATCGAAAAGGTTGTCCAGATTGAGATGCTTTGTTCTCTAGAAACCTGCTTCGCCTTGGAAAACGCCGTGCGCAACTTGGACTGGATCAAATATTATGCCGTAACCAAATCACACTGGTGGACCGTGATTAAGAGAACACGGTGTCGTTTTAAGAAAAACAACGATCGATTCTTGGACTATTTTGGTACTTTGCAGATGAACCGTTCGCAGCGTCTAGACATTACCGGATACCATCAACGTGATATACGTTTGAATTCAATCTCATATAGAGTCTACACCTTTACGTCAAATTGGAATAAAGTTAAAAACGGAGCGCTTCATTCGAACCAAAACGTTGCTTCAGTGAGACAGTACTCGACCGTGTGGTTGCTCAGGTTCCTTACCTCAATCAGAGTTTATTAAAATAACAGAATATAAGAATCTACCAATTACTACTTGAGATATGTTGTTCTATCGACAGGTCGAAACTGTCGCCACATGCAGATGAAATGCAAAAGCGTCAAAACATAAACCATATATTCGCAATGGACCGTCGATTTGTAGCCCGTGGTCCAACGTATACGACGAGACTGGACCTTGACGCGGTGTGACCGTTCGTGCATCTCGATGATCTATCGGGTTAAACTGGACGGTGTGGCCACCAAACCAACAGTCACTCATGCCAGATAGACCAATAGGTAGAGGTCTGACAAACCGCAATATCCTGGTCTTCCAGCTTGGGGGTTGGAAGAAGATTGGCATCTTTTTACAGAAGAAAAAAACAGCTCTAGAACACTGTCACCCAACCGCTACCTTGTGGTACAGACTTTTGGGCCAAAGGCTTTGGTTGAGAACCCTAATCGTTCTCCTGTCTAAGTCTGGGTGTCCTTGCAGTATCTCAGCCCACACACAACCATGAATAATCACAACACAAGTAATTCCATACCGCATCGGCCGTCTCGTAATATAAACCGGGTCGCCCTATCTGCTGGCTGCGGCAGGGTGGATAGGCAAAAACATGCTACTCCTGACCCCTCCCCCAGTGTGCTATTAAATTTAGCTCACAGACCCCTCTCAACTCCCATTTCCGGTGATTACTCTGCACGCCCCACAACAGATATGGCTAATCATAGTAACACCGTGCCAGTAAGTCCCATCTTTTACCACTCAGCTTCAGGCCTCTATCGTCCTTTGCTTAGACATAAAATGCAAATTAATATACGCGCTTTTAATGTTCGCACTCTAAAACAGATAAATCAGCAGGCCGCTCTCGCACGAACGTTAGACTCGATAAATGTCGATGTCTGTTGTGTTTCAGAGATTAGAATCCAGGACAGTAGTCAGCGTATGGAACTAACAGCATCCACACTGTCTACCCGATACTGGTTATACACTTCGGGTGACTCCACGGCTGCCGTTACAGGTCAACCCGGAGTAGGTATAGTCCGTAACAAGACGGCCGCAGCCGCATTGGTAGATTGGATTCCTGTTGTCTGTGGTAACGATTATCAGCTACTATAAATCGTAAAGTACACTGGAAGTAATAAAACTTTTAGCGCACAGAAAATACCAGCATTTAGGAAAATGAGACAGATATGACTATGATTGATGGTGAAAAAATGGTTGTTGCCCAAAAAAAATTTTCACGTGCGGTGTTCATTGAGTTAATCTGTATTTACGAACACCTTCTAAGGTTTCCTCTGAAACAACGTACCAGGTAACAGCCGACCATGACAGAACACCATATCAGGTTGCCGGAAGTCTGGTGAAAAAACCAGGGGACAATTAACGACTACGGACAGTCCCAGAGATGCGTTTCAACGTTATTCAATCGTGTCTGTTGGTGTTGTGATGCAGGTCTTGCACGCCTCGCCAACAAGGGCTTACCCTCTCAACAGAAACCACGCCGACTACTACTCCGTGAATGGGGCGCGTTCGGAGGGAACTATTGCAACTGACTGGAAAATACTCTACGTAACGTAGCACTTTTGCCACCGGAAACCAAGATCAAGAACACTGCGACAATCTCAAATTGGAACGCGAAATTCTCAGTTCTCATGCGATATATGAATTAAGCTGGGTGTTATCAGACAGCGAACACTTACCACGTTTTATATGAGAGAATTAGTCCAATATATCAGCTGTGTTTGTGGACGTAACTATCACTGAGTGGCAGCAGCAGCAGCAGCAGTGGTTCAACCTATGGTTATCACTGAAAATGGACTGCACAACAACAGTGTAGAGCAAGTTTGTACGGAGTACTGGATATATTAGTGACATGGAGAGCTTGTTGAGAGCGCACACAATTCGCCGTCTAATTACAGCTTCGGGTTGTTGCTTAGTTCGTTAAGGCCTGTTCTCGCACAAAGGCAAGGTATACACAGATTATATCAGCAACTAAGGAGTAAATCCACATATACACGCATGTCAACTTACTTGACCCATGGCACGTAGTAATTCGCATGCGGTCTGAACGCATCGAAGTGCTGGTGAGCTGTAACAAGCAGTGAAGTAGACCCCGGCTTCGGCCAATCCACGACCTGTCTCTGCAGCCACAAATAGGCCGACTTGGCTGATTGGCGCGTCCAGCGCGTAATCCATGTAGTCAGCTCGTGGAGGTACCCAAGGAGGCAAGTTTAAGTTGAAACGACGGTAGACACCTATTCGATGAAAAAAGAGGGGGAGGCAAACAGTTACCAACTTAATTTTAAATTGGTAGGAAGTACGATCTAACAAAACCAGGAAAATAGGATGCTTCTGAATTAAAGGTGATATACGCGTTAATTATAGACAAGGGATGAAGAACCTTTCATAGATGACTAGATATCAAAAGCAACCACACGTAGGTATCTCTGAATATAAAGTGACGTAGACGAAAGAGAGGTGTAAACGAGGTTGGATTTGTGTACAACGATATGTATTCGCGAAGCACTATACAGGAAAGGAAATGGATAACACCAAACTGTCACAACTCAACAGCTAGGCATAATGACTCTATGAGGACAAAGTTAGGCAAACTGAAACAAAGTACCAATCAAAGTCATTGCGACTGGGTAAGTGGCCAGAGTTCAAAAGAAGCAATATTCAATCGTGACCGACAGTAGGAGAAAACTTTCGTTGACCAAGGAACATTGAACAACACAGAATCATACACAACTTAATGAAACACGCATTCACATAGGCACTCAATGAAGCCGCTGACCATAAGAAAAATTTCTGAAAAACAATATAAGTTAAACATCACTCACAAGTGATCGTCCCTAGAGTTTCCAGTTAGCTCGTTTTGAAAAAAAGCATTGTACTCGAGTTTCGTCTTTGTTAGGGTTCGTGGGATCAATGGCGCAGTGGTCAACACAGTTCCCTCATGACAGCATGACCGGAGTTCTAGTCCCGGAAATGCACTACTGGTGAGTTCTAACAAGAGATAAACTTGAGTACAGTGCTTCCTTTCGAAATGGGCTGATCAGAAAGTCTATGGGAATGTAATAGCTGCGACCGACTGTAAGTGATTATCAACCTGTATCAACCAAATCCACTACTACTCACCAGCAATAAAAAAAGAACAGTAGTTCGTGATACAAAGTCATATCACACGTCTCGTCTTGGGAGATTAAGTGAAGCGGACGGAAACCGAGACATAGACCATCTATTGACAATAATCACAATGAGAAAGCTCGGTAGACGTGTCGTAACGTACGTAACATGACAACGTGGAAAAGAAAGTCTCAGTAACGTTGTTTCGATATACAAGGATCAGCAATAACCAACAACCAATTGGCTTCTTCAGAAGCTACGGGGTTAATCTGTACACACGGCAATCTGTCGGTCAGAGCAAACAGCTTCATCGACCGATTTGACCAAACAATCAACCGCGAAGTATGTCAAGATGGCACTCGATAAGGTTGTTGATTATCGAAAAAGTAAAGAGAGTAATGAAAAAAACTAATCAAAAGGGCTGGCAATCGCCTGATCCTCGGGCAAATCAATTATTATGACTGTTCAACTAATGTTTCCATTCGGATAGTTGAGTAGCTACGAGGTTCCCAATCTGTTAGGTGGCACCGATCAACTTTTCTTGGGTGAGCAATCAGGATCTTGATGATCCATGATGGCAACATAACCTAATCACTTTGTCGTTATGTCTAACCACTGGTGATCTCCACGATTCAGACCTAATGCGATACAGTTTCAGCTCATTAAATGACCCAACAACCACATACTGTTTACTTTTGATGGCATTCCATTACGTACACCGCATTTCCCGAAATGTGCACTCATGAACCGTCGCGTTGTTCACATGAGCATTTTACTTGATGTGAAGTGAATTACAAAAATAACTACGTTCAATAACTTCCAAACTGTCTCATCAAGATCAGGACAAATCTGTTAACCTGGAGGAAAGTCAGAACTCATTTGGATATCGGAAACACAATTCGGGAAACAACCGGATGTCTTGTGGAAGAGACAGATGATGAACACAGCATTCTGATGGATATGTGTCAACAATACTTCCGGTCGACCAGGTAGTGTCACTAAGATCCAGCAGAAGAAAAATTATCAGAGAAAAAGAACTCATTTTACAGAAGCACTGAGACGGTGACTCAGGTTTGTATATCAACTGATGAATCGGGTGGCGTTTAGTCCACAACATGCCATACTTTTACATGATAACAAACACTGTTACTATATCTATGTTGCAAACCCGACGCTTTGCACAACGTGCCTGGTAGGTAAGAGCTTGAGAAACATGTTTTCACTCACACGGATATCACGCACAGTGTTATGAGAAACGAACCAATCGGGCATATGTTCATGCACATGCACGCATGCATGCACACAATCGAGTTGTGTGACTCACACAGCTCGGACCGAGACGAGTGGAAAAACTTTGCACTTATTCTGTCGTTCGTTTAAATGACCAAACTGTGAATGAAAATTGGAATCTAACTAAAACATTTAGTCAATACGGATGACAGGATGATAACGTTTACAGAAGTGTCTTGTTTCTACCAGTTTTCTTCTGAGATAATGATTACTGAAAAAGAATGGCTGGCTTGGAGTATAGACCAACGCCGGTGAAAAATCAGCTGTAGTTGGGTAAGCAATATCGAAAGTCTGTAATCACCGGAAATGTATTGCACCGACCAATGAGACTTATGAATGCCGTAACGTATCATCGAGAAATTACTGCGGTACAGTACTTTTTAAATGGTCTATTGCTCGGTTGCCGATAGAGATCGGACGAAATTAGTCGTCATCGTTCCAGTTGTCGACAGTTGACTGGTTCGTATGTATGCAACAGCATCACCCTATTACGTGTTATTTATAGTAACCCGACCCAACTGATTAAGTGTAATCATGCGTAGTCTGACACATTTTTACAAACCCAAGGAATAACTCGGTAAACTTTTTTTGAAGAATGGTCATTCGTTCATTGAATCTAAAACAAACTTTCAACGGTATCTATTGTTCGGACGGCGAAAGCGTGGTATACACACACCAAACTTAAGCATTACCTAGGTAACTTTCGAGCCTTCACAAAACGTGTGTTGTCACTAGACTCATATCTCATCAGAATTATCTTTGAGCTACTAAAATCTTCACAAAAGAAAATGTGATGACAGGTGGGATTTTAAGATAAATTTCACTATTTGTTACAGACAACTGGTTACGAATTCCTGTTCAACCGAGCTGGATTATTTTTTCACGTTGAACATCATCATCAACATCAACAACAATTGATATGTTATGGTGGTATACGGCCAGGAAGGTATTTATAAATAGGTAATCGTTTCATTTGTTTTGGCTCATCCGATAAACCACGATCGCTGTATATATGCAATCATGCAGGTAATCAATGGAAAGGAGTTGAAACAACTACGTGCTCGCAAACATACAACTTTTGGTATACTCATCACATATCTCTTGAGAGAGTAGAGGTAACTAAAAGCAGTATGTGTGTGAATGTGTGTGAGTTACTACAACCTGCTTGTCGATGAACAAACAATCAACAAGTGACAATGCTGGTGCACATATAGTGAGGCGTCACGGTCTTCTAAAGTGGCAGTTTATAGGTACACCATTAACTATGCTGCAACGACGTTTGACGGATGGATACAGAACATCCAGAAACATTGAAAATTTGTCGCTGATTTGACCAGGGATGTCTACAAAGACTAGAAACACTACATTACTGGGACATTGGATCTACTTTTTAAAAATACACCCGTGGGGCAAAGAAAAGTATACACATAATCAGACTCCTATGATTTCTTTTTGCTCGTTCCAATTGTCCAGACAACGACTTATTAAGTTAACTGGAATACAAAGTGCATTAGATGATATTATAGTCGACCACATCAATGAGGAGGTACGGAAGTGACAGGTTTCTCGAAATGTTTTAGTTAGTACAATCAATCCACTCCCCCCTTCCCCCACTATAATGCCCGATTTTCAAGACTGATGGCATCTAGTAATCACAATTAGAGATGTAATGAAAGTCAGATAAGCGTTTACTTAGCCATGTATGCATTGCGAAGACGTCACATAGTGCCGCCACGTAAAAGATAAGTCCATTTATGCGTGCGAGATGGGATCATAGTGTCAGTTTAACTGAACGCTAAGGACAACCTCGTCAATCTTTCAACGACGTTTCCTATGTGTGAAAATCCGAAGGGAGGTTGGCCCTATGCGTACAAAAAAAATTCAGTAGCATTGTGAAGCAAAAAGAAAAAATCAAAGAGCACACACGGACATCAGTTATCGAGATGCGCCCAACGGTCCAGAAAACACAAATTCATCTCTGGTTGCCTTAAAACGATGACGATGACATCGCTCCGTTAAAAACCTGCACAGCATCTGTGAAACGCACTGTCTACCTAACCGAACGTGTCACGTTGTTTGCCACCAACCGAGTCAGAGCACTGTCACTGGCAACTCTGATGTCACTGTGAAACCTTACATCATTTATCAATGTTTATGTGAGTGACGATCACCAACATAGGCATAAAAGAGTGACAATTATGTATTCAGGTAAACGAGCAAGCCCTGAGCTAAACAACTGAAACACTCGCGTACACGACAGTGCATCAATAAGTCAGAATGTAGACACAGTATAAAGAACAGATGCCATAGATTGCCCATCAAGTGTTGATCGATCAAACGTAAAATACATTTTCCCACTCAGACCGAGAAGATAAACTTTGGCTTTCGTGCCACTTGTGCATCAAGCGTGAACTGACGCTAACTGTTTTTCTCCCTTCTAGAGAGTCGACAAAGAATATTTCCCAAATGAGAAAACTGTGCAAATGTACATATACACATGTCTTTGACAGTAACATTGTTCAGTGAGTAAATGAAAAAATGTGACTATCTTCACTAAGGTCACGCTGAACTATACAGTTAAAAGAAATGAGAGCCACATTATGTCTTAGGCACATCACAGCACTACTTTGTAGGAACTTGAATCAAGTGTAAAACACAGTATGCAGGATAACAAACTGCCAGGATGTTTCCTCGAGATAACCACTGAAATGTGAAAAAAATAAAATGACCTGAAAACAGACGATTAGATGTAGTGCTCACGCCTGCTATTAACCTTAGGTGAAGATGTGTGCAAACAAACCAGTGTGAAGTTACAAACGAATTGCATTTGATATGCATCCATTGATCACCTGAACTCACAAACGCACGAGTCTCGCATAGAAGAAAACAAGATGGTATGATCAAGTGACTGTAAGTAGAACAATCCGACAGGCATTTTAACATTCAGTTGAGTCACGGGGATCAAACGTACCTTTCTTATCGAAACAACGCGTAACCCAACCACGACCAAAACAGGCATCCACACGTTCCGCATGACGCATTACAAAGATACGACGAGACTTGGACGGTTGTGTGCCGCGCAGATGGCTAAAACGCGCCCTGGATCCATCTCCGATGGAATCACCGTGAGCTCCGGCGCAGACCAACTGTGGTAGTTCCGACGGCTGTCCGGTCAAGGACGAGTCCGCACTGGACCGATCAGAAAGAGATGAAGGGGTTCGCGCATATGATAAAATATTTCCTGAGTACGAATTGAGGACCGACTGGGTGGGAAGAATCCAAGCACTGGATGCACCCGGGGCATTTGTACACCCAACAGGGTCAAGTGAGAGGAATGCAGATGGGGTCGCATCGGTGGAAGACGCTACAGACGTGGACGAATTAGATGACCCAACGGCGGTCCCGCTAGGCGAGGAGAAGTGGCGATCATTCGGCCGTGCACTATTAGCGGCATAAGAAGCACCAGCGTCTTTGAAAGCAGACCGTACAGTAGGAGAACTGGCGGTAGACTGCTGACTTGGTTGACGGCAGCGCCGCGATGGGGACACTGCACCACCTCCTCCAGTCACACAACTCAGATCCGGATTGGCTGGGAGCGAATTCTTCGTAAGAAAAGGTAAGAAGGGATAGTAATGTACGCTGGTTACTGTCCAATTAAATAAACTTGAGAGCATGACTCTCAAATTATTGAGCATGGATTATGAAGAGATAAATCTTCCCTGTTTCACTTTTAACGGTGAGGCGACCAAGACAAGTTGCGTTAATAACCATGGTATGTTACAAAGGGATGAAAGAAAAACTAACTGAGAACAAGAGCAACAACTCGATGATTAAAACAGTCTGTTGGTTTTGTATGTGAACAGGAGGCGAGCTCAGACAAGATAGCTTCAGTTTGGAAAAAAGACAAATGTTCATTGGTAAACTCGAAGAGCGTAAAAAGGTAGGGTGACAGGGAAGCGAGCTGCCGCATTCATAATCACGAATTAGAAATTGGGGTGGATAGTTAACACAAAGGATTGATTACTGGAGAGTAGCGTGGCAGACTCGTCAATTATGAAGCGGTCCATTTGGGGAAAATCCCAACTTCGGCGAGCTTGGTAACTTCGAAATGGTACTGTACAAACCACCGTATACTAGGAGTCCATCAAATTGTTCAGTGGTCGACTACTATCATGAACCTGTTTCGACCAACTAACCCTGATATTCAAAAGTAATCAGCTAGTACATAGCAAGACATCCGTTGTATTGTGTTATTCTTGGTCACCTGTGGACTAGATGATATTACCAGGCTTTCTGTACCTATAAGTTAATGGGGCTCAAATCCGACTGTTTGACAGAAAAACGGCATTATTATTATGAAACTTTCTGGAAATCGCTTTGTTCATCATCAATGAACTGATGTAACTAAACAACTGTTCTGTTAATAAAAGTCCCGCTTTTTGTGTACCGCTTATCTGAACCCGAATGAAAAATAAAACACTTCCCCCGTCTACTAACATAACGTCGTAAGTATGAAATGATGTGACACACACCACTCGGATGTAACAAACGTGGAAAATGCGATCAAAAGCTAGGTTAAACTTCGGTAACAAACAGAACAGGCGTACTAAACCGTTAGATCTGCTTAACGTCCTGTGCACGTTTCAGTGTCAGAGCAGTGACACTATACTGAGGTATCAATTGCGACCTCAAGTCAAATTGATTACATTATATCATGTGATCAGGAAGCTCGAAGTTATTGGATCTTTCCAAAATTCTCTGCAAAGATTTGATCTGGTATGTACTAAGGAGTTTGAGTGAGTTCTTGCAAACCCACTCTCCTTCACTGTGTCAACGACACGGAAAAGATATTCCGTGTACAACTTTCATTACCACTCGTTCTGGACCATCCACGGTGCTGTCACCGTGGAACGCCTCAATCCGCTCCATAACTGACACACCATGTTTATCCGTTGAGAGGTTGACGGATAACCAGTCGTGACCCCGATATGGTACAATTTCCATCAATTCAAATCAGTCTACGATTTGGACAATGAGTACATGATTGGTGAGGCGATACTTGTCTGCCGGTCACATGAACTGGAACTCGGCAGGTGGACATTTATCTCCCTCCACGTGACCGGTAGTCAAGTCCTATGTTTGAAATAACATCGCTTGTCAATTTGTTGTGCTTCTTTCGTCTTTGTTCCGACTTAGAACAGCTCAACTCAATATCTATGCATAGGAAGTTTTGTTTGTATTTCTGCATGTGACCTACGAAGATTTTATCGTGTATTTTGTCTAATTACTATCTGTAATATATTCCGAAAACAATCGTTTCTCGCCCTGGCTTGTCAGTATCGAACACGGTATATGAGTGGACGACGTTGCATCCATAATGGCTTATACACTATAGTTCCTCTTGAAATTTTCCCATGAACCGCGTGCTCCAATCAGGTTGCATCTATTCCTATACGAAATGGATCCGACTAGTGTGCACCCCCTTGAAATGTGGCGGGCCCACAAACTTGCGTACATTTGATCCAGCCGACTCCGGTGATTGCTGTACAGTTACGGTCCGAAAGTTCCCACAATTTATGATATGCACAAACGAATTTTTGCATTTACTTCTCATATCGTGCTTAAGAGTGATTGCAATGGCCTGCTCGCTTCAGCTCATAGTTGCTGGCCAACGAAAAATGAGCTGTCGGTTGCTGACTCCCACAAGTTCTGATAACTGACGGCATATTTCGAACGCAAACGAGAAGCGTCGGAATGTCGAATTTACTACGTTTTATCTAACGGGAGAAACATATTCACAACACTTTGGACCGTTAATCTCTTGGGACGTCAACACATGATGTTTGTAGACGTAACCGTTCTGGCAAGATAAAGGTGTATCACATTTTGCACGTTCGTACTTGGTAAAATAAGGAACTTTCACATCAGCTGATTGAAAGATGACTGCACATCGACCGATCTCAAAGAGCATCAGATTCACAACTTCTGGACGTGTTTACAGCCTGCAGCTCTGTCATCATAGCCGTTCGGAAAGTGCTGCTAAACCGGAACAAAACGTCAAAACTGGAAGGAGCGTACAAAAACTGATCGTGGTATGGGGCTATCATTAACGCGACTTGTTAGAACAGATGAGAAGTCAACAGGGACTACTATTCACAAGCCTAGAGTGATCGGAGCAGCCTACTATGATCTGTCACCTCGATTGTGTGGTCCGAATGACTTGGAGTTTACCGCACTGGAAAGTTAATTCCATTGTACCGTCAATCGAGAACTTACCAGATACTGTGTAACTGCGGACTATCCAACTGTCCACGAGAATAAGTGACTGTATCACACGGTCAGTCATATACGTATTCGATCTCCTGCAGAACTCAAAAATGTAGCCCGTTACAATCCGAAGCTTGGTTATCTTTCCCAACCGGCCGGTTTTTACAAGATCTTCTTTGCCGTCTCAGGTGAAATGTCGGTTGAACTTAAGGTAAAATGATGACCTGGTATAAATAAACGGCCATCGTAGATCGCGTTCTCCACTCAAGCTGAGTATCTCGCGACTTGCAGAGTCGGTGAATAGAGACGATAGTTGAGATGGTGGCCCATCGAACTCAGTGGCATGAATGTTTTCGTTGTTTGGCCAAGCTGTCTGCGAAGTGAATGTACTTAATGACGAGGGCAGTGACAGCCGTAAGGAAACTGTTCTGCTGATGACGCCTTACTTTCATTTATAGACCGGTTGTTTGTTTCCAAGGTGCAAGCGCCTTGGTGTTGAATGTTTGAATACAGACGGAGCTATTTTTTGGTAAAGTCCCTTTCCCTCCTCTTCTTTTCCTTTTCTATTCCTATACAGGTTTTCTTCTTCTTCATGATTGCGTGACAGTTAGGCGTCGGTGAGATTTACCGATGTACTGTTGTCTACGAATGATAATGACTTGCAAACTTGGGGCAGACGAAAACTTCATGCATCACATCTCTCTAGAGTCTCTGATTGGTTCGTGTTCTTTTAATTCTCTATATACTTGAACTACGTTGAGTGAAAGGTCTCGCTGATTTGAGATACTCATGCAACAAGGGATATGCAGCTGTAAGGCACGAACATTGTGTACGTTTATTTGTATAACAGCACATATATTAAATATCGTGAAATGAAAAGATGGTTGGATACTATTAGAAATACAATGAATGTATAAAATTATTAAAGTGAATTTGCTGAGTAGTGCAACTGAGTATGACTGTGATGTAATCGCATATGACACACGATGTATGCGGTCTACTTGAACAGGTGTTTCGGAAGGAATTTATCGCATTATCGTTTCGAATCTTATTCAAACAAGTTGAACCTCGTAATCTCTGCATATTTGTCATATGGTCAGGGACAAAGAAGGCATGAATCAGCAGGGACACTACATTATATATATATATATAATATATATAGTATATATATAAAGTATTTAGAGAGAAAAAGCACACACTGAGCAGTGAACGACTTATTGTGACGTTCCCAATCCACACTAGGATCCGTTATCAAACAAATAAATGTGCTGAAATGAGATTGTTCTGCCGCTCACTGTGTTCGCCTGTCGGTCTGTCTTCGCTCGGTTTTCGTTCCAGTGTCAACGATGCTGACGTAGTGGCTGTCTATATCTACGTGTCGATTGAACGAATTGCGCGAATAGAGAGCCTTCAGTACAAGCCGTTCCTTTTTTTTATCTTTACCCGTGCGACCACCTTCGCATGATCAATGTTGACCTCGTGGCCTGTGTCCGTACAGTGGTGGCACAGTTGTGATCTAGGGTCGGCT
>LUCH01001318.1:75121-92692 GCA_013368495.1 Paragonimus heterotremus
TATATATATATATATATATATATAAAACCAGACTACGGTCTGACTTGTTCTTAGGCTAACTGGTTTCGACCATCCCATACCAATGCGTATCAGCAAGGGTGGTACAGCTTTATTTGTGAGTATTTTAGTTGCGCTCTGAGTACTTTTTGTGAGGGCACGGTTCAATGTTGATGAGCTTTGTTATTCCTTCTGGTCATGTTATCCGTGACAGTTGAAACATTAATAACCACGCCGGCGGTGGTAATCAGTAAATGCCTGTGCAAAAAAATAGGCAGACAATCGGCACTAGACGCACTAGCAGTTGCTATAAGAGAACTAAGTTTTCGTTAGCAATCGCTACGCTTTGAGTGGCTAAGTAGAAGATACAAGTATTCTGACATCCAGCGAAGTATCACAGTGCACGGTTAAACATAAAACCAAAGTCCGCAGCATGTGGATCACGAAAAACACGTGAGATCGAAAGAGTCATCATCACTGGGTGAAATCAGTCCGAGAGGCGAAAATCCACTGCAGTAAACGTCAGCCAAAGGACAGAACCCGGCAGAAGTGCATGGGGCATTTGAATGGAAGCCTCGCTGCGTTGTGGACTGGTTTTCCGGTTGATACATGCGGACGCACACCCAGTGCGGGAACGCGCGTGCTGATCGATAGGGAGCCTGCTTTAGCAAAAAGCTTTCCGCTGTGATATGAGTATTAACTGGGTGAACAAAATGATCGGTTATAGCCACCCTGCGTGCTGTAATTTACTAAGAGGTCAGCTTAAAGTGTTTGTCTCACTTTGCTTCCAGATCCCTATAAACCGTTTGAGCACGCTTCCAATGTTACTGAAGCACATTAGAACGTAAGCTTCACCATGATCGCCTCAACCCAAGCGTCAAGTGGGTCGTTCAGTTTAGCATACATCATTAAACACTAAAAGAAGCAAGTAGCCACTCAGATTTTCTATAGGATTGAAACCAGAAGTACAGATCGACCAGTGCAAAATAGCAATCCCATCGAAAATCATCGCACCCTCATTATGAACGGCGTATGAATTCGAGCATAGTCCTATTGGAAAACTGTCAATCTGAAGAAGTCAAATCACTTACAGCAAAAGCTGGAAATGCCTCCATATACCGTTAGAGAATCAATGTAGTTTGTACATCGACTGAAGCATACTCCCCCCCCTTATTCATGCGAGCTGAAAAAATTTCACGTCACCGAAGTAAACAAAATGCTTCCGATGAGTTTGTCAAATCACAAGAAAACTAGTTTATTCATTCCACTTACTAGAACACAGAGGTTTTATTTAGCGGCCGTTGCAGTCTACGAGAGTTTATTGAATTAAGATGTCGAGTTGTGTGCCGTAGTGTTTCGTGATTTGTCGGAATATAATCGCCCTCACTTGTCCCCTATCCCACGTTTTATGAAATGTTCCTTGTTCATCTCTCTTAGTGTGTCAACTGTCCTTCGGCCTTCTCAAATGAAGCATGACAGCATCGTTAGACCTTCACAGTCTACTAGCAACTAGCTGTATTTGATGAAACTCTAAAACTTTCCTCTTTTCTAAATCGTTTCGGTCAGATCCTAGTGGTGCATGACTTGATAGCAATGAATATGAAAAGAAGTGTTTGTCATACGTCACTCTCACATTCTGCCTATCAATCGTAACATCAGGTAGAGGACGAGAAGTATATGGATCCCAAAGCACCAAGTGTTTACGTAACCCGGTAACACTGAACTAGCACATTGAACTAACGGCCTAAAGACAACATGGGGTAACGGGTTAATTTTTTCCGCGACTGTTTTTTGATACTTATGTGTATAATTCCTTTCTCAAAATGACCACTCAGATGAAATTCAATCAACAGTGATATAACAGCACTTGTTCGTTTGTTGCGCAAGACGGTTGTTATCGACTTGTAAACTACTAAAAGATGGAGTGGCCGTATAATTTTGTCATGCAGTGTGATCATCGATGGTAAAAAGAATCTGTTCAAAGACCGTGTCAACGAGACGTCGCTATCAAGCGAAGTGGTCAATTTTTTGTGGCTTTGATACGAGACTATACACATAATTAAAATAAATGGTGAATGGATGCCTCATTAAGTCCGCGAATGACGAACAGTGGTAAACATACCACAATGCTATAGACAAATGATTTCATCAGGTCAACCAGGCAGTTAGACTAACCGACCGACTGCCTTCAATGTGTGATGCCAGATAAAAAATGACCTGCCACCTGCGGTAGCTTGTGTGATTGTGTTTTTGAGCGCAGTTTGTTGCTGTCACAACTCACCCCCTGCCGACATCAGTTGTGTGCGTTTGTAGTAGACCATAGATTGTTGCCCAGGTGAATGCACTTTGTGACCCACATCGTATACCACTGAGTCACCGGCCTCCTTGGAATGACACTACATCAAACGTGCAGTTTGTAATCGAACGAGTGAGTTGTTGTAGGTCGGTATTTTATAGTATAACTACAAGATCACATCATGTCGAGCGACAATAGGAAATGGAATTTTTAAATTAAACAAGCGAAGACATTAAATGATCAAGTTCCCAAAACGAGAAAAAGAAAGGGTTACTGCACTATCTTGCAGTCGAGGTCAAGAGATGTAAAACATATAAACAAGAATAACCTTTAGGGACCGACATAAACGATGAAAACAGCGGTTGGTCAGAACAAGGTCGTTTGTGTAGGTTCAAAAGCTGTCTCAATTTCGTGCCTGTCCAGGGATGATCTGAACAGTGATCAGCAGAAACAATGGGATCGGAACGTTCACCAGACGCAAACGTCATGTACAAATGTTAACGGAAAAGCAGAAACTACACTGATTGACGCGGACTATGAGACACTGCATTTGGCTTCTACGGTGGTAGCACAGAGTAGCATGGGACACAGAGGGGGATGATGTCTGAAGTAGTGCAGACGTTGATCTGATAGCCACAAACGTCACACCTTAATCTTACCGAACACGTTTGAGATACGTTAGGTCGTACCGCCAAAGTAGACCGTGAGACTGCAAACCTACCTTGGCGGGAACAATATGAACGGCTCTTTTGTGGTAGAAATAAAAATTGATGTATCTTGACTTAAGCAACTGGTTTCATCCGGTAACGCATACGCCTATTAGGAGTGTAAGACTAAGAAGATGCAATTGTACCGTATTACCTATCAAGTGCCGTCTAAATAAGAACACTCTGTACAACTGAAACTATCGGAATTAGACTGCATGATTCAGTATTATGTCACTAGACGCAGCTTGTGCGGGTGTTTCGCTTAACCTGGCCTCAGTTCGACCGGATCGATGAACAACCGGTACGGTTTAGCCAACAAACGAGCATAGAACAGTGGATCAATCAAGCTACCGACATCATCGGATACACGTTACAACTCTGTAAGACTTTTCTTCGTGGCATAAAAGCAAACCAAACTGATGTTACTATTAACGTCACTTCAATGGAAGAGGGGGCAGTTTTGTCGGGTAGTGAGTGCAGACTAATCGTGCACTAGCACCTTGCACTTTACAGGCGCAAAACAATCGGGGGGTGAAATATAGACAACAGTTTACCGGGATGAGTTTAAGATTGCGAACATTAGGCGTGCTTGGAAGGCGATCGCACTGTTCTATCAACAAGACGATACCAGTGAGTTGAACAGGGATGCGGACAAACGTGGAAAGATTATGGGGGTGGTTTTGTGCAAAACATGCACTTACAAGTCCAGAACGCGTGATAAGGACTGAATGGTTAATTAACTAAAATTAATCAATATCACTAACGAAACAAAGAAACGATGGTCGAATGGAAGTAAAGTGGATGTACGTGCAAGGCCGGATTGAACAAAGTTGCCGTATAGCATACGACCTGCTTTGCTCGTGAAAGCGCAATAACAACATGGGAAGATGCTCAAATTGACATAAAGGGATCTACCGCGATGTTCACCATTGCAACCAAGCACCATGGGGAACTGCGGAAATCACACATATGCAAGGATACCATCAAAAAAACTGAATAGGTTAAGAAGTGAGCAGGTTTAGTGAGCAAGAGAAAACGACCGTTGTATTTTTCTTCTTTTGTTTTCGGGATGACATAATCGAGAAAGACCTACCGGTTGACTGTTGGTACGTGATCGGTACCTCACCAACAGGATGCAGTTCGGATCAATGGGAATCGAACTAGAAAACAGAAGAGAAAAATGAAAAAGTGGATATATAGAAAACTGTGTATTATGAACAAGTGACCAATAGGGGAATACCGTCTATGGGGCCTTGTGGATAATCACAATTTGTACCCATGTGACGGTGCCATAAATATGGGACTTGTCGCAAACGTAAGAAATGTGCTGGGTACAGCCGATCAAAAGGAAATGTAAACAACTCCTCACCTTGTATGCAAATTATAATAGGGAATGAAACGAGTCTTGTTGAAATGTCGTGTACTAGTTCACAAGTGTACTTTCGAGACTATTACAGTTACTATGAAGTCAGAGACCAATGCCAGTACCTCTGATCGATAAAGGCAGAGAAAAGCTAATCATACCCAGTTTTGGGACCTTTACAAAAACACGTCAGCAGAGGAAGTCCGATGAAAGCACGAGCAGTGAATTAAACGAGAGCGGATAAAATGCTAGATCTGATGCCCTCAACAAACCGTCGGATAATGTGTCCAGTGGTAACGAGCAAAAAATCATATTTGACACATACACACACACACCAGTGGTTCGTGTGGCAAAACGTGAGTACAACTCCCACAAGTACAGGCCCTTCAATTTTTCAACAGACGGGAATGCACGCATATTATCTTTCACCCTAAAACGTACAAAATATTCAAGTAGGAGACGAAAAGCACAGAATCACTGATGGAACATTGAACCGGGGTAATTTACTTTGAGTAGGTATATCGGGTACTCTCACTGTAGCTGCAACCTCACCGATCACGAGACTCAACAGTTCAATCTCTGAGCAAGTGTAAACTCACAGTATCGTCGAAATAGAAGCTACAAAATGTGTCGTTTACATGGTCGTAAGGAAACTTAGCAAGTGCTATCTTTGCTCGGACCTTTAATAGCCGATCATGACGACACGAAACCACCACAAGCGAAGCTATTGAGACACAGAGAATCAAGAAATTCAGATGTTAAATCTTAGGAGATTTAGAGCGAACAGAAGGGTCGTACCAACATGGATTAACCGGTTTCAGTAAGATAAAAACGATTCTTGAAAATGAGCAGCCGAAAAGGAAACTACACTATTTTCTCCCATCTAGGAATTTGAGGTGAGGGTTTTAAAGCCTGTTTTACGATCGCCCAAGTTAAAATCAGAAATCACTTAAGAACGTACTGCGGTCGTTTAGGATCCAACGGTAATTCATGAGTAAGGTTTGTAAACTTTACCGACTGTACGCAATCCGTGTGCCCGGTAGTGCGTACGATGTATGCGGGTCAAACCACGAACAGTATGGATGAAACAAACGAGCAGGACAAGTCCAGTGTGCAAAGAGAATGAGACAATAAAAAGAAGCTCAAGGCCCAAAGTCTCGCAGATAGCGCACATTACAGATGACAAGAAAAAAAAATAAAGAGATACTTCAGTTAGTAAACACAGTAACGAAGTACCATTTTGACTAGCCTCCAGTAACATCCTTACGAGCGGTCATCCCGCCCGGTTGTCGCGGATCACGATCGATAACAGCTGGGTGTTGACAAATGTCTCAGCGACTGATGGGCAGCCAATTCGGAACTGAGAACTAGCATGTGTTGTTGGATCTAGAGATACCAAGTAAAACCATCTCTACTCAACATAATCATCATCATAGCAGCCATGAGCCTAACCAGAGGGTACTATGGCTCAGGCCGCCGCTCACCTCAACAGTGACCTGGAATATCCTAGAAGAAAACGCTACTAAGAAGTTTGAAAAGTAAGGACTCTAGAGCTCTGCCGCATTTCAACGACTCAACTGTAGCTTTGAGAGACATTTCGAACAATATCCCCAACACTCGTAGGAACACAACAACCGAAAGCGTGATATGATCAACTGATGAACTACTAAAAGTAAGTGGTGACAACAAACACTAAAAAAAACCAATATCCACCCATCCTAACAAAGAAATAGTACCTTCGTTTTTGAAAGAAGAAATGTTGTTGACTTTATGTGTAACTATACCATTTCTGCTGAAATATTACCTGGGATTCTGAGTTAACCATCTAGAAAGCTGTCGTGACACCCGCCTGTCTGTCTTTTAAAATAGGGGAGCTTGTGAGTAGCAATTGTGCCCTCACCTACGCTCTACGGCGTAACGACACAGTTGCTATGTTCAAAAGAGGCACGGCGTGCATCGAAGACTACGTTTGAAATCGGTGTTGCCCATGTGGTCGCCAAGACATCATACAGGTCTCCTGGTAGTCATGGTAAATATCCTTGTGTTACGTGGGTCACGTGATGAACTGTAGCCTCACGTAGTGTGTGTGATGAGACGAATTAACGGTGGGTAAGTGTCTGTAGTACGATTCTACGGAAGCTCGTTGTTTTGACGATGAGTCATGGGTAATGAGTTCGACTCCACGGAAGGTCTGATAGTTATGAGACCTAACAAGAGCGAAATAGTTGTTTACAACGCCCTGCTGATGATCACTGGATTCAACCGTTTGCAAGTGAATCCTTAGGCAAGTATCGATCACACGGTTTGGACAAAAGCGAGCAATTACAGACTACAAAAAACTATGACAATCAGTCACCAATGCAAGACAGCTGTTCTGAGCAGCTGTAGAATTATCAAAGTGGAATAAACTTCGTTTAAATTAGGAACATGACAATCTTTCGTCGGTTGTGTATACGAAGAACTAAAAGATCACGTTTATGAAATGATAGCAGAACTATTGAAGAAGTGGAAAACAAGGAAGATGATGGTTCGTGATTGTTGCACATCAGGAAATACATCTGTTTTTTATATATATAAACGTTCAACAAGAATTCTCCAACAGAAGTGTGCAAGTTGTCTGATTAATCAAAATATGGTAATCCCAAAAGGAATAGGTTCAATTATTCGCTTGATAACAATGTGGTGTATCAACGTAATTCTTCCCAGAAAGTAACCCAAATTGTAATAGTCAGTTGAACGAGAAGGCCGAGGATGTAGTGAAGCGTGCCAAAATACTGCTAGAAATCGTTCAAAAGTCGAGAGAAAATGCATATATAATGCCCCTAGAAAATACAATTATATCAATTCAGGTAGTGGACTACAGCTGATGAAATGCCACATTCCGGAGAAATTGACCAAACTAATGTCCGACAGACTCTAGGACAAGATCGATTGTCACTACCATGATGGACGTTTTGGAAAAAAACAAAAGACAATATGTGCGTCTAGTGTGCTCGAGACAACTCAAAACAGCGAATAGAAAGTGGTGATCGAAGATCAAAGACATAGGTGGTATGATACAAATGGGGTAGTGAGATTTCCATTTTTGGACAAAAAGGTACGTACCAAAAGCTCTATAGAACTAACGCGAATGAGGAGCAGACAACTACATCAATAAAGATGTGAGGGGATCAGTAGCTTTATTAGGAAGAACGGTGATTTTCTGATAAACATATCCAACTAACTTACAGATGAAAGTCAACCAAAGTTAACCCAGGCGCTACAAGCATGCAGGATATCGACCAGCGCCAACCAATCAGAACTGCAAGCAGAAACGTTGAGTTCGTATGAAAAAGTCTCATAGCTAAAACGAGTTATTTGAACCCAAGTCGGACTGAGGCAAACGAACAGATTGAAATATGGCCGCAAAATGCAATAACGTCAATCGGAACGCAACAAGATCATAACTCGATGGCGAGCAATAATGTAAATACTGTTGTTTTTATTCATAAAGAACGATATTTTCTAATAAACAGTTATGTTGTCTTAAATTTGTCTAAGTTATGCCTTAGTAAATGAAATCTGACAACAGGGAACGCGAAACTGAATACGATCGAACCGTAAATAGTCCTCGAATATTTATACAAAATTTTCAAGATAAAATCGCCAGAAGCACAACTTTAGTCCAGATACAGGAAAAGTAAAATGCCTTTATAATCAAACAAATATGTACCGAACGAGCTGATAAGGTGGGTATCGAGTGAGGTTATCAATAAGCGGAATAAAATATATCTTTATGGTTAATACACGAAGCTGTGTAACGTAAAACATTAGTCTTCTGAATAGTACACCACTAAATTCCCCTTCTTTTACACAGGAGCAATACACACTCTCATTCACCTGTCGGTTCGTGTGGTCTATCAAAAATCACGTAATAAGCGACGTAATTAGTTCAGCAGATTTAATACATTAGAGATGAGTTCACGCATTAGAAGTTTGTTGCACAGAGTAAGTGAACCAACACTGAACATTTGACCGAACTTTGAAACCATTCTCACTCCCCTGAATTACACATACACATCTTGAGCGCATCAAAGGTTTCGACTAAGACTGTCAATGTAAGAAATAGATGCACCAAGTCAAAAAATTCCTTCAACAGAAAGTACGAATATGTTAAAAGTAGAAATACCCATTAGCTTTATTAGGAAAAATGGACCCCGGATCTTGAGACCGGATTTGCTACATTACTCGAAAGTGTCCGATCAACTAAAGAGACCCCACGTTACCGCTCAATAGGAGTCCGTGACTGGTTGCGGTAATCCAAGACGCAAAACGAACTTTCTGTAGTGTTACAGTATTTTTTCTTGCCAGAAAACCCTTCGATTCATTCAGGCCGTGCAGGCAAGGAACCACTGTCGCCTTGAATAATGGTATGTGTTGGTCTCTTGCTATCCACACAGCATTTCGATTAAAAGACCACAAAATGAACCGATTTCCGCAATCTGAAATAATTCTAGAATCAATTCAGCTTGGTTATGATTGATGATCAGTTGTGAAAACAGAAAATGACAGCAGACTTGTTCGCTTCCATGATTCTAACGAGGTTACTACTCAGTTTTACCATACCTCGACGAGCAGACTAAAGTTATCATGACGGTGAGACAGCGAGACAGGCCCAACCGAAGTGGATATCTCAGTTTAGTGCTATACTATACATCATTTTCTTCTTGTCCAGAAATGGTGCAGGGCGAACACTTTAGACCCAGCCGTACAAAAAGTATAGGAACCATAAGATAGAATTTCGACGGAAAAGTTTTGGTGCGGCAGAAACGCATCATCTACTGGTTACCTTGAGGTTTTCACTGACGTAAACAATCATCAGAGCTGTCAATCGATGGTTGAGAGAACTGGACAACATAGACCTCCGACGGGAGGCATTTACTGAACCAGATGCCAGACATCAGTATGATCGTTGCCATGCTGTAGAACATTTTAAATATCAACCAACTGGTAGCATATTTTCACAGATAGCAATAAACCAACAATACCTAGTCAACAAAGCCTTGATCAATTCCAAACATTTCGGCGTGATGGCGAGATGACGGGATCCAAGAAAAACCCACTCAATAACTATTTACTTCTCACATGTGATTTGAAAATAGAAACCGGAAACCGCAGACCTCTATATTCATGTGAGTAATGTGGCCACATGAGCTAAACTCCGATTCAAAACAAGTCATGGATAGTGTGCCGGTGTTCAATCCAAAACGATACCGGTAGGAACAGAAGCCACAAAAAAGTAATCAAAACAGAGAACGTACCAAGCAAATCGGCCGATTTAAATGACCACAACATAACGCTTGGGTGTCTACGTGTGCGATATGAAGTGATCTGGACGAATAAATGATGCTTGTTTCTCACGCCAGCATGAGCTGGAAACGAAATGGTAGCACGACTGGTGGTTCAGTTGAAAATATTAGATGAAGTGAATTATGCGAGCTGCGCTGATAAGGTTTATACATCAATATCTCAAACATCGTCATACAATAACCTGCTTTTTCCTTTGAATGTCCGAAATCGATATACTCAATCAGATAAGCGGCTGGAAAAAACAACGTTAATAATTTTCCCTAATGTTTTGCCGATAGACAAATCCATTCAGAATCAATGTAATTCGGATGATAACTGTCTGAGATTGGATTATGAGACCATATTTCAAAAGGGACAATCTGCAAACTCGTCCCCCAGTTTTCTGAGGCGCATGAGTATGGCAAAAGGACACCCAGTAGAACATTTAAGAACATATGTAAGTTCTCCATGAGTCTTTTGTGACTATAAAACGGGTGGACTTCGTTAGAGCAAAGTAATTGCCTTCATTCTGTATACAGAAACATTAACTTTAAGTATACTCCACATATCGTTTCAAGCACCTCGCCGATATCTTTTTGAGACTCAGCCGCATAGCCTTTGGACAAGAAGCAGGAATGTTCCATTTCATATGACTTCAAGGAAACGGCCCAGTAACGTAAGGTCAGACAATCTTGACGGTCACTCGACTTGGGCACTACGTCTGATCTACCCTCTCGAGAATGTGCTGCTTTTTGCGCAATTTCCCTATGCACGGACGTTGAACTGTACTGAAGCCAGATAACGTCGCGTTCATCCTCAGAAAATAGCGTCACAGCATGTGCAGATAATAGTCGTCTTAGAAGGCACCATAACGTTTTAGCTCATCCGTTATGCAGAAGTAAGATCCAAAAATACCCGTTTATCACTGATTTTGGGTTGTGTTGTGTACATGCTGGAGATGCTAGTGAGATATCTGTGGCCCAAACATGAGTTTCTGAAACCGCTCCGTTTAGACAAAGAAACCCCTTCATCAGTCAGTAGATGGCAGCAAATCCAAGCGAACAACACGTCATGAACGAAACTCCAATCAACGCTGGATTTATCCATTTGAAGACTTTGGAAGAGTGGCACTTTTGGGATCGACACTTGAATTCCTCTGAGACACCACATTTCAGAACAAGTCGCCAGTCTTTGCCGTATGCTTAGTATGACATTAGAGGCGGATAATTCATCCGGCTTCATTGTGGTCATCTAGAAAACTTGCGACTCCGGACAATACCGGTAGCAGCAGACTACCCATCAGCTTTGTAACAAAGAATCGGCCAATGATGTGGCGTATTTTGCACGTTGAATCACACAGCTCAACAGCTGCAGCCATGTTTGGACCACATATATGGAACACGTCAACTGAATGCAATCAGGAGCCAGGCCCTGAAAAATTCACTTTGATTTTCATATATGGAAGCTTGTAATAAGGTATCCATCGCTGAGACAAAGACAACAACAATACGATCAATAACACTCATCTCGTTTAACGTTTTAAACTCAAACACTGAGGTTGTGGAGGATCAAACCGATTCATGTACTGTCAGCCGTGAAGAGAAAGTGCATCGGTTATTCGCAAACACACACCGACCCGCTACCATGTCGCGCGCGTACACGCGCAAACGTGTCACTGCAATTGTTCAAAACCAGCTGATTACCTTGGTGCGTTCTTCGTTTTGGATACCGTTTGTGGGTCACATGTTTGATAAACTATGACCGTCTATAAGCGAAACATTTTACTGGAAATAACAATCCAACATTTTGAAGATATGATGGAAACACGCACGTACGCACATACACAAATGGTATTCATAGCCAACTTTGCCTAACAATGGATGACCTTTTCAACAGCAGGACTTCTGAGAAGCGATAAGGTCAGACGGTATGTGTTATCGGACAGAAACAAAGTAAACGAATGATACTACTATACGGCTATGACTCACAAGTCAGATTGTCTCCAAAAACTCTAATGTCAGTAGCTGCATCGAACAGCCGTTATGAGTACGCAACCATGAGAATAGGAATCGTATACAAGGTAGCAAAGGTCAAGCGAGTAAACTAGTTCAATCTTCAATGATGCACAGACTTGGATGGTCGTGTCATGCATGCACAAAGGTTGTCAACTAACTGCTTGTCACACCAAGCACTCATTGCCCGTATCGTAACTCACTGGTGTACAATCTCAGACGGGCAAATAACGACTTGGCGTAGCCAGATAGCCATAATACCCAGTATGCTATTCACCAAAGGTCCCACGTCAATCACGGAAATCGAGGCAATTCGAACTTCCAGAATGACGGAATATGTGAGCTTCTGTTGTAACACTCGAGAAGATAGCCTAAATCAGCCAAATGAGCCTGACAGAATTCGAATTTTCCGCTTCGAGCTAAAGAAAACGGAACTCCTTTGTCTCGAAAATAACGCTATTGTCCCCGCTAATTGCTTTCAAGTCGAATCAAAAGACGAGTGCAAAAAGCCATTTTGTTCCACTTAAAAATGTATGTGACAGAGAGTGAGATACAGGGTATTTATAAGGTGCACAAGGACCCACAAACATTCTCAAGTCAGAAAACTGAAGGAGAGTTAGTAGAAATAGTAGTTAAGGTCACTAAGTCACCAATAAGCATGACGGAATAAGTGTCCAACAGGCTATATCTAGATTGTTCTGGGAATTTATGTTCATTCTGATTGGGCAAAATCGTCGTTTGGAGGAAGGAGATAGTTTTCAACGAAAAAGTGAGGGTCCCTCACAGTTTCCTACCAGATTAATGATTTCTAGGCATGCACACCCCAGCACTTCCATTATGATGACACAGGGGGGGGATATCGACTGATCAAACAAAACACGATTCCACATGGGATCAGTTCAAAAAACCTAATGGTTCAATTCTAGTAATTTGCTGATGAATTGAACTTAAAATGGGAATACCTCTCACCATTTCGTCTTATACCCTGTTGCTCAAACGCAGTCGTAGTGTACACATTTATGCTCGAAACAAGCAGAGCTTATGCACCACTGATCCACAGACAGACAGATTAAATATCGTAAGCTTAAACTGCAGTGGATCCATCATTGATTGTCTTTACCAGGTCCTTACTTCCCGAGACCATACGTGTAGTTCGATCTCTTTCAAGCAGTACAATACATTCAGATCGTCTCGGATCTCTACTATCCAATAGCCTACCAGAAGAAATTCGGTTCAGTGGTAGTCGACGGATGCCTTTGATTAAGTATGGATAACGACAGTCGAGTTGATCAGATGGGTCACTTAACGCTGAACATGTGAGTGGTACAAAATGTAGTTTATTATTCAGTGATAACGCGAAGTGAAGTAGTCCTGGGAACCTGAATACAGGGTCACGCGATCAGTGCATGTCGAAGTTAACACGACGGAAATATTGCGCGACAGGCCCAGGCAACCCAGATGTCTCAGTCTAGAGTTTCATCGACAAACATGCTGTTCATTGTCACCAGGGATATTTTGCAATTGGGATGATCTTACGTGAATATCTCATTGGTCTATCATGCTGGGACTCACCGAGATTCATGACACTCGTGGACGGTGATTTTGGTCAAGATAACGGCTAATGAGATTCAGAGGTACAAATGGTGTCGACGTTCGATTGATGTACCAGTAGAGTCAGGACAATTGCTGAAGCAGAACAATGAAAACTGCAGTGAAGCAGTCTTACTTTTGCGTGTAATTGGGCCGTCTGTACGCAGAGTGTAGACACCTTGATACTCACTGGTTGAAGTTGAACAGGGATATTACACAATAATGTTAATTCACTGTTTGTCTTTCAGACCCAGGTCAGGATTTTTCTTCACACATGTACTGTTGTGGAAGACGATGGTGGAAGCCACTCCTGAATCGGTTCGCTAATCACAGGTAGGTACCGATGATTTATCGGCAGATGCGCCACGATCCATATGTTCTCAAATGAACACCGCAACATGTGCGCGCTCGGGAAACACACACGCACACACATGACTTGGCTTGTTAGGGATTGTGCACGAAGTGAACGACACAAGCAAGCGAAGGATACAAAAAAAGTCAATAGGCACCTGAACTAAATGGCACGCACATTGGCGTCCTGCAACCGAAGAACAGAGCAATCCGTGTGGGGGAACCAACTCACCCGGATCATTCATTCCATCTGACGATTGCGTGTCCGCCATCCAGGCCTAGACGAACCAGATAGTATGCGCGCGTGCGGGTCATAAATTGTACGTGGACCAAAACGACGAAATGACGACAAACAGATCGGCTACAAACGAGCACGCACGCATACAATAACCATGTGCCAACAGGCGATATAGCCGGGAAGGAAAAATAGTGCGCACTGTACACCACCAACCCAGCAGGTGAGAGTGTAGGGTAAGGAAAAACAGAGCGCGGAGTGACGTTCGATCTGACGCTACGTAAGACGTGCCAAACCGTGGCTTTCAAATAGCAAGCGTTCACCACAATAAGAAAAGGTGGTCTACTCAGTGAATCGAGTAAAAATCTGTCCACTAGAAAGTAAGTGGCTAGGGACAGAATTAGCACTGGAGCGAGCGTGTCACAAACGGGTGAACCACGGTTCCCACAGTTGTCACACCTAAGAAAACAAGGGTAAATTTACGTTGAGACAGCAAAAACACAAAAATGGTTGCCGTTTGTCTACATGCATCTTATCAAGTGATAAAACTCACGGAATGCTACGGCCCCTGAATAGCTGCTGTTAGTAGGCCACTTAACTGATAAGGAACGATAGCTCAGCGGTTGAGAATGACTTCGTACTGTAATCTCGTCTTGCTCACCGTCTGGTAACCAGATTGATCCTGCAGTACGAATTTTTCCGCAGCTGTTATATTAAACACCACAATCGATAACACTATATCAGTGTTGAACACTGACACTATCATAAAGAAGCTCGACCCAGATGAAAGCAAATGCACAGACCACGGTAAGAAAACCGGTGGAATTATAGATCGAAGTATTTCACTTAAAGCCTGTACCACAAAGCAACGGTCGGATCGCGCTGTAGTAAAACTTTAGCACCGATATTCCAGAATAAGAAGCCAGCTACATTCCAATCTTTAAATTGAAGAACCAGAAAAACGTGGCTAGTCAGAGTTTTGTCGGTTAGCTTACCTGACTTTTCCGATGTGAACATCGCACTCTCCGGTTTAGTCTAACAGGTCATCGAGATGCATAAGCAATCATGCCCTGCGTCAAGGCCCAGTCCACACAATTATCTCAGGTCAACAAATCTACCAGAGGTAGATTACAAAAGTGTGACAGAAGAGATGACAACCTACAATGCACATACCTGACAGCAGGTCGAAAACGAGGTCGTCACTAGCCGTCATTTGCTAAGCAACAGCTAACCTGAGTTAGATCCAGCTGCACCAATTAGCATGACATATCGTACACAGATAGAATTCGGGCATCAGTCATACTTCAATATACTAAGGGACGGGAAACGGGGATCAGAAAATGTGTGGATTTCTGTTTTGGATCAGGATTATGTCTTTACTCTACGTCAAACTTTGAAGGAGTTTCATAAAAGATGCCGATTAACAGTCAAATAGACCCAGAAGTACGTGAATATACTGTCAGCGCTCTACTTGGAAACATCAGTCCACGTTAGAGTCCACTATCAAACATCTCCCACATCAAAATTATTGTACGTGGAAACTGCCCACTTTTTTTAAAAAAAGTTATAAGTAAAAGACGGAATCCGGATGTCAACATCACTCAATCAGAAAGTGACCATTCTGAATCAAAGTGGTAGAAAGATATTGTTGTTTGACAGTTTTCATGAGGCAAATATGTGCGATAATAGATTTACTCCACCAAATCCATTGAGATGGGGAAGTTCCAAAATGCAAGCAGTCTAAATCTGATCGTTGATCAGATCATGTACATGAAAAAACTTCATCACAATTGTATGAATTTGCATTTAGTTCATATTGTTATTTGCAGCACACTGAAAAATCTTAGTGTTTAAGTGTATCACTTATTCACGACATTGCATTCAGAATAATTTTACTCAAAAGCTGTTAACCTCAACCATCAACGGCTTAGGATGTTAAGAAAACTGAGATAATTAATCACCGATATATGCAGCTAACTGAATGCATCGAATGACTGTAATTTGCGGTGATGTTTGCGATACCGACTCACCAGCAAATGATCCTAGATACTACAACCGCCTTTGTCTAGTTTTGAGCAGTCTGATAGTATCCAACCAAACGGTATTCCAAGAGGATGCACTAACAGCAAACGTCCTGAGTAAAGGCGAAAACGAGTTCACAGGAGAATGAACAAAACAGAAGAGTCGAATTTCAGCAAGCGGAGGTCAAATGACTCCAACTACTAAAAATACATGTATTTAGATGGCTAGGCTCTGCACCATGTATTACGCCATGCACTTTTCTCGGATCCCCTCAGCCCATTGGTATATGATACCAGATTGTCAATCGACGAACTAGTAAAACGACCACCAGACAGCTGGGAACAGTAGGTCGCCACCGCCTCTATAGCTGAAAGATTCCAGACGCATCTAGCCTCTGACTAGAGGTGACAATTTAAATGGCAAGTAGTCAGATTCAGTTATGTGAACGACGTCTTCTTGTGGGGTAATACGCAACCTGGAAAAGGTTAACACAGCAAACCAGCAAAAGCTGCTTTAAGGATGCATCATTCCGTCATGGTACTCAACCAGAACGAAATTTCCATTTCCAAAATGTATGCATTTGACCAACGTCTGATTGAATACAAGCATACAGATACTCTGTCTAAAATCTCTTTTTCAACGGCTAAGGACTCATTTCACAGTTATTCTGTCAAGTAATTGATAAACCTGAGCTATATAAATGGGACGCCATACATAACTGACTGCAATCTTCATAGTTGTTTATACGATCAAGTAACCTCAAAAAGTTGAGGCTGAAAGTTCGAATACGATGGATTTTTAGACAGATCCCACAAACAAGTTCCGGTTTTGTAAGAGATCATTAATAAGGTACATGAACGAGGGAGCCATGAACAGTTGTTTATACGATGTGTTTCTCGAATACATTTCGCTGCATATCCACCAGGCATGTACTGCAGTCTGCGGGTTTGTATAGGAATTGTGAAGCCAAACGACAGAATCAATCACCACACGCGCACAAATCAATGCATATGAGCTACGAGAGTAATCTAGTATTGATGAACAAGTCTTTTTGCAAGGAGAGAGTAGTTTCCATTTTTTAATTGCTACCACCTCCGCAAAACAGAAGAGTCTTCGATTTCACATACATGTAACATATTCCGAAGGCTTTCTGTAGGTTTGCATGAACTCCACATATCGATAAAACACCGAGCGACCGATAACGCCAGTTAACTGTGGTAAGTCACGTTATCGCATCCATGAGCGTCTTGTGGACCGGAATTGGAATGTGTTCGCTGACCTGATTGCGTAAGTTTCTATCCGTTCTATCGATGCAAATGATCTTGCACACAAGGGAAAATTTACAGACAACATGAGAGTGAGCATTGAGGAGTAGCGGTGTTTTTAACGGTGGGATTTGGTTCCTGGTAGTGATGAACAGCATGACTAGTTGAGCCGCGTAGACCGTGTCCCATTGTTGACGTGAGACTGGTTGTTAATGTCACCACCTCTGTACGTCAGCCGAAAACAGACGATCAAGTTCGGATCCGTTGAAGCCACCGTGGCATATGGTTTTTGTCTGTGGAATTTCTTTACAAATGCCGACAGACGGCCATTTTATTAGTAAGGTTCTTAACAACGACATTTCTTTAGTCAAGGCTTCTCTTAAACAAATTCATTTAGTAGGATAG
>LUCH01001318.1:101221-113746 GCA_013368495.1 Paragonimus heterotremus
CAGAACAGACAGCACTTTCATGAAGAACCCCGCCCAGAGCCAATGACCGAAGAGTCCGACGCATGTGACAACGGGGAACCAGTCAAGCACGATGAGACGGTTAATAAGACAACAAAGTTTAATTGCTACTGTTGTATCATACAGGGGATGTAATCAAAGGTAAGGTAGGCCTTTCAATAATACCAAAGACATTTCGACCATGTAGAATAATAGGGTGGCGATAAAGGCTACTTGTTAGACGTTTAAACAGCTCGGTATCTCAGGGTACCTAGCCTAATCTCTCTCTTATTTTCTTGGAAAACAACAGCGTTACGACAGTGGAAGTAATTCTGCTATATGCAACCGGACTGTGTCTTACTCCTGTGGTTGTTTTCGGCCGGTTATTCTCCAATGGTCTGCTTGATATAATGCCCTGGTCAGTACATTTTTCTGAGTCAAAATAGTGCGTAAGTCTGATCGTCATGTTAAGGCAGCAGAACATGTCATGTATTGGTCGTACCGGGGATGGATGGACAATGCGCTGATGGAGTGCCACGCTGCTGTTGTGACCAACCCATCGCGCACCTGTAAGGCTAACTGACAGATACAACGATAATCAATCAAACACATAGTCGAAGCACTGGATCGATCACAGATTTGTACACGCTGTTCTAAATTGACAACCGGATGTCTTTTTAAATCCATTGATGAGGAATTCATTTCATCACGAAAACAGTGCTTAACTGACAAACTTAAATGTGTCCTGTTAGCAAATTCACTAAAGTGTAGAAGGTTGTACACGCCAAGTTTGCAGAGACATTGTAAGTTATTCAGTCCCAACAACCGCCAACAATATATTTTAAACGTTCCTTGCCAACTGGTCATCCATCGGAAACCTACAGTTCAAAATCACCACTTATCTTTCAACAGTGGATGCAGAGAAAACCTGGTAGGCTATCAATCAATAGCGTTACTTTCCATGGCTGATAAAGTAGGGGAGAGTCTACTAGATCACTTTATCCAAACCAGGAGAGCATATATCGGACTCATAACTGAGGATCAGCAAGGCCTTCGCAAGAGAACCACGTGTCATGAGTCTGTTGATTACCCTTGGGCGATAGCTTCCAAATCAAGGTTGACCAGTGTAGTTTTCCACCATAATTTTTTCAAATCTTCTGACAGAATTGATTACTACAACCTGCTACGCAAATCTCACAATTATGACCTCGATGTGCTCTTACCTAAGCGCCTAAAAGACTATCTAACTGAATCTAGGTTCAAAGTCAACGTGAATGGATGGTTATCAGATTATAACGTTCCGCTAAGATCTATTTTCAAAACTTCTGTTGTTAATTCGTTTCTTTCCTGAATTACACAACATCGCCAACCTATCGATGCTGTTGTATGCCGGCAACACGAGCCTTTAGTGAGTAGTCGTGTACGGAAGATGTGAAAACCCTACAGAATAACTTGAACTGGTTAGGCTATTAAAAAGCAACTTACCGTCCCACATCAATAAGTGCGAAGCCTCGCGAAATTGCGCTGGCTACTCCACTGGTGACACTAGAATACTCGCACTCGAACACAACAGAGACCTGAGAACCCCGATGGCAGACAGCGTAAGTTTGCCTACGAATTGTGTAGCCCTAAATAAAAACGCGCGACACTGCATCTCATACGAAGAGGTTGTGGAAAATTCCATCTTGAAGTCCTGTCCATCACATCAGCATTTATGATTCATCCACGCTTGAAAGCGAGCACGCAAGCACGTCGTCCCTAACATAAAAGGACTCGGTACATACTGTAAGCGTTCAGAAACGGTTTACCACTAGAAAGGTTGTAGGGTTTAGGAAAATCCCCAATCCACAGACTGTTAGAAACAGATCAATTCATGATGCATTACAGAACCTTGAAAAACATCTAATTCCTATCTTTAAAAAATACTCTACACCCCGGGTCATTCAAGACCCTCCAATTACTAAAGGATGAACACCTAAGGATGCGTTCACTGAAACCAGAAAATAGAACGGATGGGTTATAATGCGGGTCGAATTGCTTTGTAGCTGGGGTCGGTTCACATTGCAACACATCGTCAAACATTGTGGTCGCGGGTGGCTCGATTGAGTGTCAAAATTCTACTCGATCAGCACATACATCAGAAGTAGCCTACATCAGGTTATTATTGGTCTAGCTTCTCCTAGCTCACTTCTGCTGGTCCCTATTAAAAGTGCATATCAGATGGAACATGGTTCCAGCACGTTTCGATGTTCGTTGTTGACATGATTGCACGCCATCAGCTTAATTCAAATTTTCCCTATTCACATCATATTAACGTTTACCTTACATCTACAAACCGTTCAACACAATTTTTTCTCGACAAACACAGAGACAAGAACACACAAGCCAACAATGTTCTCCCTTCTGTAACAACTTATGAATCTGCTAAAAATAGGAGTTAATCGGTCACAATAGAAATCAACCTACCCGTGCAGTGTCCATGCATGATACTGCGGTATGCGTCGGCCCGCTCGAAGGTTAAATACGCCGGTGGAACCAGTGGACAAGTTCAAGCCTAATGGGCAACCTTGCCGACCGGGCAGAGTGCACGAACTGAGCAGTAGTACATGGTCCCCATGCTGATGCGTTAGGAGTGTCAGTTTGGTATCAACCTGAGACAACTTCGGTGAGGTCGACTCGACTGAGCCGAGCAGAGGACGATCGGGTCCGTTAGATACGACCAACCCTTCGACTGGTATACAACAGTCATGGTAGCATGTTCGCGAATGTGACTCAACGCAAGAACCGGTAACGTTAGAAGATGTGCCGTTCGAATGATGAGTGGCCGACAGTGAGTTGCACGCAGGATTCCAAGTTGACGAGGACTCAGCGCAACCGTCATGTTCAACCGTGTTCAACATCTCGTAGACCTACAGAGAGGAATTGTAGAAAGAGAAAGTAAAATCGTCATTGTCAGAGAGGAGTTAGGGAAACATGCAAATTAGTGCCCGTTAGCCAATGCATAATGAAGGCAGTTGGCATAGGACTTTGGTTAAATTTGTACACCTTGGCATACACATCAATAAACAAAAATGTACATCCACTTGCCCATGGACATTCATGAGAACCGCTTGAAGCAGAATGGACTGCTAACAAAGAAGTAATGTCCTGTTTACCGTTTGATTATTTCCCTTTTAGATGTAATAATCATCACCATACATCTACAGGTTGTTTACACGATCGCCGGCGTGAAGAAAAAAATGCTCTATGAAATTTACAGATAGAGAAGATTACGTACATGATTGAATGAATGAATTAGCTCCGGCTAATATTTAACAGGATCAGGGCACGGCAGACAGTGACTATGATAGCGCGCGTGTGTCCTATTCGCTAGAATTATCAACACGCCCTTTCCAGTGACTCAGATAAAAATCTACACATAGGTTAGTAGATTCCCTGTGACGCTGGACCACTGGCAAAACCAGAACAGGTTGAACTCAACTACCGCTTGCTAGCTACACTCGGACAAGACCATCTCATGCGTGCAACTGAGAATTAAGCCCACCGATAAGGATTACTCTGATCCACTGTTGGAGGGGTCAAGCGCAGCACTGGACAGCTGGCTTGTTAGTACTTGCTGTATGAACTGGCAATAGAAAATCAATGAGTCAGTACAAAGTGACAGCTACTACAAATATGTCGATTTTAACTAATCACAGTCACTGTAAGCCATTTATTTCATTGACGGCGCTCATTCCCCTATTTCTTCTTGGTGCCTAATAAAAAAAATGTTGTTTCATCTCTTTTCGAAAACTTCCACAGGGCATTCCGGTATAACCATGACAATGAAATCGAGCAGAGTTGTCCCAAACTATGCTATTCTAGTTTTGGAGAAACTCAGTAATTCGAGTGCATGACACTTTCGTGTACCCATTCAGCAGACATAATCCGGAGCATTCAACTAAGTTGAGACTGGCTTTATGGACCGGTCAGTCCTGGGACCTGACAGGTAGTAAACGAACTGTGAAGTATGGTGCAAATTTGATTGCAGCGTTTTGTCGAAGCATGACTCACGTTAGCATGTGACGTAATAAATGACAATAAGACGCCTCCCGCTCAATTTCGTTACATAAGGATTTAAATATTGGTTGTCATCCTGCATTACCTGTCTCCTACGACTCATTCATTCACAAACGCCTAGAGCCCAACAAGAATATACTGTTGCTTGAGCCGCCGATTCCCGCAGCAATGAAGTAGGATAACCCAGAAGATAATTATAAAAAGGTAATAAAAACTGACAGAACAATGCCAAGCAAAAGAATGGAAAGTGGAATGATTGGAGATCAATCGGGCAGACGACACTAAACTACCTCACCCGATGAAACAGCTAGGTAAACAGTCAGCTGTTATGCGGAGTAAGTGCCCCAATCATCGTAGACTGTGTAACGTGATTAGTTGGCCTACTGATCGGGCACCTCGAGAGTCCCGAAATAGGCGCCGTAGCTGTGAATGCAACCCAAAACATCACTGATCGATTACCATTGAGGTATCTCACCCAAGTACACCATTTCTTTCCGAAGACCGTAACAGAACGACCTCTATACACCAGGTTCGTCTACATAAAATATCATCTCCTCAGTAACGATCACAAAGCCCTATTTGGGAGTAAACGAAATGCCAGATTTTGCCCATCAAAAATGAATGAAGAAAATGAATTTTCTCGACCTTCGGCAATACAACTAGGGGGAGTACTGTAACGTCAATTGAAGAGTTCTTGTTAAAATACCCAATGCAAACATGTTTTTGATACTGAAGTGCACGTCAGTAGAGCAGATGCCCATCAGTAGAATGTCAGTTTATCTCGTGCAGATGAACTTGATGGTCATTCGCATTTACTGCCATTCGCACGCGGGGATAGGCTTTTCAAGAAATTGCGGACAGCAAAATTTGATCTCGCAAGTAGATAGGCCTTTGCCTGTAGATTCAAATTCATTTGAGTAAAGGCAAAAATTGAGTCTTTTTCGAAATATGCCCAGCGTTCGACCTCACGTTCTGCTTGAAAATGATGACAGCTCATCCGCAACACCAACCTCCAAGACTTAACATGTTGTCGCATATACTTACCGAGATCACACTTGCTCGTAGCGTGTGGTTACGCTGACGTGGCTAATACTTCGGTTGGAGAGCCAAATGTTGTGTGGCTACATGCGTCAATTTATCAATCTGTCGCGAATATAATTTTTAAAAATAAAAACATTCAAATTGAACATCACCCACAATTGATTGCAGCTGTCGCATTCCCATAGACTTTCCAGTCGGCCCCTTTCGAAAAGAAGCACTAGACTCGAGTTTCGCTCTCATTAGAGCTCGTCAATAGTCCATATCATCGCCACTGCCGGGACTTGAACCACGGACAGGCTGTTCATGAGACAACCGTGTTAACCACTGCGCCATTGACCTCACGTTAGGCACGACCGAATTGTCATATGTGAACGCTCAACCACTTTCGCTTGTGAGTAATGATCAAGTTGCCCGATCGTCTCGAAATGGAGACACAGTTACTGTCTGTTAACTCCAATCGATAACCCGGCAGTGGCGATGATATGCACTACTGACGAGCTCTAATCAGAGCGAAACTCGAGTCTAGTGCTTCTTTTCGAAAGGGGCCGACTGGAAAGTCTATGGGAATGCGACAGCTGCGATCAATTGTGGGTGATGTTCAATTTGAAATTAACCAAATCCCCGACTACTCATCAGTAATATAAAAACATTCGTTGGTAACTACAATGGATACCAGCATTTTATCTGCAGATCTAAAGGGCACAAAAATATTACTAAAACATTGGTTTATCTTGTACTTTTTTCGCCAGTTGGATTCACATTGACCACTACAAGGGGTGACGAAACGTAAACCGCATGGACACAGCCAATCTCATAAGATGATGAGTTCAAACGATAAAAATACAAGTCATAATGGAATGTTTGTTCGAAAGCATCCTCTTGCTTCAACTCAGGGCTCAAGTGGTAAACAGTTAGCGTAAAGTGAACAGTGTCTATTCAGATCAATCAAAGACAATCAACTAGTCATCGAGATCGCTGGGTAAGCTGAACGTTACTCAAGCGGAGGTTGTTGAGTGTTTAGACGTGATCATTCGGTCATACCTGATGCGAGGTAAACGGCACAGTAGTCGATACAATTGCCTAGGGAAACGGTGAATCGCAGTTCAAATCTCGGTACAGGCAAGGAAATACACCACGAGCGAAATTCGAGTCTACTACTATTTTTCGAAAAGAACTAGCTAAAAACCTTATCTAAATGTGAAAGAAAACGTAAGTGGTGTTCAACGTACATTATTCAAAGCCTTGACTACCCATTGCTAACAGGAAAAGCGCACCTTCCTCATTTTGTTAAGTCGTCCAGCGAAACACGACGTAATTGTCGCCGAACCTCGTCCTGTTCCTCAAACCAGAAAGAATGAGGAAAACAGAAGTGTAAATCATAATCAAACGGTCCCTGAAGTAGTCAAATAGTAACACTGAGGCACCGGCTACAAATCGCATCGGCTGCGAGGTCGAGTCCAGGCTATCTCGAAATTAAACTATTTAGCAGTATCCAGTCCACATGTTGTCTAATATGTCACATAGCAGTGAATACTCTGTAATACAAAGGCTAAAAAATACAAGCAGACCGAATGGAGACCATGACACAAACAAAACATTCCACGTACTCGGGAAAAAACTTAATGATAAGCCAGAAGCATCGAATCATGTCATGCTTTAAGGGAAACTATGCATATGCCGTCTACAAAATGTTGAACTTAAACGTATGACTTATGAGATTATTCCAACCGAAGAATAGAGCGGAGTCCCCGCCTAGCGGGAAACATAATCCTAGCATCTCCGGCTGTGCCAACTATATGACATATACCAATGAACGAACGTGAAAGGGTAATTATGCGCGCATTTAAAAGTTCACATATTAGCCATTCGGCCAGAAATCACTTTTCGACTCTTGGAAAGTTAACACCAAGAAGCCGGAACTAACACGCAGCTGAGAACAAGGGTAATCAGACATAAAGACGCATACCAAAACATGGAATGTACAAATGGTGTACACCGTGTGCACCCACGAGAAATGCCATAGACTACGGAAAAAACAAAGCAGACAACCCTAGGAAGACCTAGATTGTGCCGGGGCCCCTGACCGATAGCTATCGCCGAGCGTCAACACAGAAGAATGTATTGTGTGCGTCCGTATGGCTAGACGGACGAGCGTCACGTCCGTCTGGCGTCTACGCCACAGGCAGCGACAGTCCAGGTTTCATGATAACCGTTTGTCTTATAGTTACTACCGCACACCCCAGGTTTGAGGAAAATGCTATCAGCGAGAAGTAAAACGAGTGTCACATTGTCTATCCTAATTTCAAGACTACATACACATACATATTTTCATGTATGAGCCATATCCACGGGTACCTCAGTTGAGACTACCGTTGATCTTGAGAGCAGGCCATGACATTGACAAGTCAGTTAAGTTATAACAAATATATAACTCAAAACAATGGAGTTTTTATTATCAATATCACATAATAAAAATTAAATAAAGGGGTGATCACCACTCGTATGAAATGGATCAATCGACACAAACAAAGTCTCATATACACAGTACAAACAAATGGTATCCGCAAAAGTTCGTTCATTACGGTTCACTTAAATCCGTAATGTTGGCGGATTCCATCAACCGCTTGAAGAACTCCACTTTCCAAATTAACGTCGGGCGATTCAGCATTCTCTATAAGCCATTCTGTGACAAGATTTGAAATCGAGACAGGTTTATTTTTTTCGCACAGCCTAGATACTATCCTGAGCTGTACAAAAGGTGGTGTCCGTATATGAACTGTTCAAACGAAAATGATAAGATTGCATGGAACCGATGAAATAATAACCTAGTCAGTAATCTGCAACATCTGGAAACTTCTCCCATTACATCAGACTGGAAAACGGATCCGTATGTACTGCCCAATACTAATTGGATCTTTCTGAGCAAACCAAGACATCCATGTTTAATCATAACCTTGAAAGCACAACAATGTAGGCATGTAAATCATTTGATGGATAATCTGGTTACAAGTAGATGGAGTGACGAAACGTCAAACTGACAGCTTTTTTCTCACTTATTTTATCAGACGATCGGATTTCTACCACCAGAAAACAGCACATTAACTTTGCGTTCCTTCATTATGTCCAACTGTTAGAGGTAATATCAAAACAGCGGGCTCTCGCATCTGATAATTCTGACACACTTGGCGAATCGACATACCAGTTTGCTAGTTGAATAAATATACGGCCCCTGTCACCAAATAAGAAGTCAGGAAGACAACAATTTGTCGTTTTTACGAAGACGCTAAGACAATGGTTAATCATAGTGGTGTTTTTAGAACAGCATGGTGATTTGTTTGTCCAGTACGTCTTGGCTTTGAAATGAAAAGAAAGCAAAAACAAACGAGAGGATTACAAGTATCGAACAAACTCTCACGATGTGAGCATTGCTGATCAGGATTCTGCTCAATTTCTGATAGAAGGAAACTGCCATCTGAGTCTTTGCCCAGCATGAGTGAGATCCCATCAGTACTTTTTCAGACTTTTTAAACAGTATGTCACGAGGAGCTTCTAAGGCGTCAACGGTCCACAAAGATGATTGGACACCAATCGTGTATCAGCACCATGCACCTAGCTAAAGCAAAACAGGCCGATGAGGGGTTAAATGTTCGCAATAATCTGTAGAGGACGAATTCTGAAGTGAGGGTATCTTAGATGACCGAGACATAGCAGCAATCTTGCGACTTGGGCAGTTGAAAATGTTGAGAGAAAAAAACAAGAACGCAAACAGAAAAACGGCGATGTGTAAAAACGCTCACCTCCGGATCCGGGACGCGTAGACGAGGATCGCGTGAGTACAGCCGAACAGACCAGCCCGTCGGTGAAGGCGGGTCGGAGGCTAATCGGCCTAGACATTGGTCATGCAATTCGGTCAAGGCTGGGAGCAGATCTGGACAAAATCCCTGAGCCAGTGTGAGATGATGGGATGGACCATGATTTTTGGCTTGGTCTGATAACAGGTGAACGTTCACATTAGCTGAAGGAATGTACAAGCAGACCAGCAAGAAGCAATTGATAGAAAGAGGCCAGAATCGAGGGTAAACACCGTGAACAAACAGGCCATGAAAAGATAAATGATCTGAAACGCCATCACAGTCACTTGTCCGTAAACATGAGACGGCTCATAAGTGACAACGCGAAAAACAGACCACTGTTAACTATAATTCTGCGTCCTGGTATTGGACAACCTGACAGTAAACAGCAAACAGAACACCAAAAAAAGTCGCTACGATATACGGACTGGAGAAGTTCGTGGATCCATAAATAGGAATTATCAAGGAATGATTGTATCGGCAAGAATCGAAAGCACAAACGTACAACCCAACCGCCAAAATAAGAGACGATATTTCGTCAGTCATGCTGAGTTGAGGTTTTAAACGAAATATGACGGTAATTGAGTTGAGCTTTTCAGAGAGTACTGGATCATTCAAGCACATGGTTGGCGGCATCCACGTCAGATTAGCCCATCACAATAACAGAAGCCAAAGAGTACTTGAGCATAACACCTGCCACAGAAGGGCGGCATGCGCTGCACCACTTTCGACTCCACTCGCATATTAGGTGTTCAATGTAAACCCGAAGCAATCGGACCTGGAGGTGTGTGAGTGGAGGTCTTTGTGTCCAGCCAGCCAATGCTGGTCAACCATTTAGTGCGGTTGTACGAAGATGAAACCCTTATCTCTTGGAAGCAAAAATAGACTACCAAACCAAGGTGTAAATTGGGAATTTATTGCAACAAATAATTCAATAGAACAGTACATATTTATACACTCTAGAAAGAATAAGGAGGAAAAACACAAATTTAGAGTTGGACTGAAGAACACACAAAACATTCATCATACAATGTACTAACAAAGCCGAGGAAAACGAAAGGTAGAAGACCACAAGGACGCAAATTTCTGAAAAGGGAAGCAGGTAATTTACCAAACGACAGTGGTCGTTGGTCGATACGAACGAAAAAAACGGATGTAACTGACATCATCTACTTGGACTTAATGTACTCGTCGTCTTTTGGCTGATGGTTTACTATTAGTAAGTTGGTGACCTACTAATCCGAGGCGGCCAGCACGTTCGCGGCCTCACTCATCGTAGCGCTACACAGTTGTGTCACTACGACCCATGGCACCTAAGGTTCCTTTGTGAACCGCTTGTAAATGACGGTCGCACAACTGTTGTTCACTGAACCTTTGGACACCCGTCCAGATCATATACCTCCAGATTGTCTAATTCAAAGCTAAGTGCGTCCCAGATTTTAAATCAATAGTATAAACGCAAAGGATTTACGCGCACATACACACACCTTGCCATTTCAGTCAAGTTGTCCAAACCAATAGTGATATGAAACTGGTAACAGACTGAAAAGGAGTTTCCGTCTATTATTTAACCATCGATCTCCGTGTTCGATCGGTCGCATCCAGTGGCATTAATGGGCATGCAACAATGAGGCTAGAATACGGATACGAGGTAACGAATACCAGGCGAGTTCATTTTCCCAATCTTTAAGCAAGCGTAGTCAGTCAGCTATCGTAGGTCAAATTCATCTCAGGTTGAAACCATTACTACGCAAAGTAGTTGGCTGGGGACTTTAAATCAGCTAGCGATTGACCGGGCTCAGTGGCGTAAATGTTCCGGTTGTTTGGCTCAGTAAAGTAAATGAAATTACTTACACGGTAGTAAAAACTGAAAGGAAGCCGTCCTGTCCGTAATGCCATACTGCAACCTGTACATGAAAATGTTCATTTATAAGGTTGATCATTCTAGTTTAGACATAGGAGCTTTATAGTGCCTGAGTCCCAACTGTTCTTCTCATTTTGTCTGTGTGTTAGAACACATGAACACATGGTAATAAGACGGTCAAACATCGCTATTGATAATGATTAGACAACCGAGATTCAAACCGATTGTGGTTTAATTAAGGAGTGAAGTAGGCTTTTGCGAGCGTGTGCATGAAAATCCATTCATGTAAATTCAGTTAATCTAAACCTTCAAACCATAAACAGCTCAAGTTCGCCTGATTCTCAATGTTAAGTAATGACATAGATGGCCAGTACCTGTTCTCGGTGAAGGGAATCAGACGAGAATGAGGGAGCAGATGAGGCGGAAAATGAGTAAGGATGTAGCGGCTGGAATCTACAAAAACGCCATTTGAAAGCGTTGCAGACCATATTTCTTAGCATAACTAGTGTACGTAAAGGATTGTCGTATTGTTCTCAATCAGTTAATTTGTATGGCAATCGCGGTCAAAACTTATCGTCAGTCTGCCCGTCATACCCTGTCCAAACGTCTTCCACAACACAGACCTGCATCATCGCCCACTGCACGGAAGATCAAGTGCATGTCGTAGGCGACCACAAGATGCTGACAAATTATAACAGAACAATTGTGAATACTGTTTCAGACACCAAACACTTAGAACGAAATTGAGAAATGAATCTGACCTTGAACATGACCTACGCAGTGCTGTTGCTGTTAATGTGAAAACACCGTTTGACAGGCTGCACAAAATTAATCAACATGGATGTTAGCAGAAGGTAAATATTTGGATGAAAAACTTTTTACTGTTATTACTACGTTTTTCAATAATATATATATATATACAACTTTGCTACGAATTAGATACAAGTGTGTACGACGATTTATGTTTCGAGGATCTGAATAACAATGACTCGAATAATTGAAATATCAGATGAATCATCAGAGCTTCTAAAATAACACTATCTTAACTGTCTGTCTTTCCTGTAGCAAGTGCGTTCACCACAAGGCCGCTGCTTGGTTTATCAGACTATGTGCCAGTCGTGTACATCATCATAACAGCCTGACCAAAAGGTACCGGGGTTCGGGCCGCCGCTCACCTCAACAGTGACGTGGAATATCCTAGAAGAAAACACTACTAAGAAGGTTGAACATTAATAAAAGAAGACTAAGCGGAAGACCTAGAAATGGTATGAATACAGGTACGCCATTGACTGCGACAACACATCGCCATCTCGGATAGCATCTCTAACCAGTGGTTTGAGTGATCACGAGGACCCCATCCAGGCAGGCGACACTTACCCACTTTGCTCAATGGAGCAGTCAAGGTCTTCATATTTCGTGACCAAGTCAAATTCGTCAAAAGAATCTGTTGTCTCAGAATGACGGTTTTGTGTACGACTACCAGTCCTGCCACTGGAACAATCACGTGGATGAAACTGACTATCAGTTGTACGCGTAAATGGACAATAGATACTAGCACGAAACATCCACGTATGTACAAAACCTGACTGATAATCCCATATGCAATCTTTATTGTATGACCATTCGGTTGGAAATATTTCAAGGTTCTTTCGACAAAATCAATAAGTCACATAGTAGTGTCCTTTATGTCCTGAAGTTCTTAAATTCATGGAA